>JALLAP010000438.1:0-13158 GCA_036939355.1 Thalassiosira profunda | reverse complement strand
GTCGAGTGGGCCACGGACGGAACGACCGATCTGAGCCCCGAGTTCATCTGCAACGGTGATTCGATGCACCATGTACGTACTCCTTTTGCTCTTAGTTGCGTTGCGTCACGACGGTGGTACTCACGTTAACCTCTCAAATTTGCCGCGATAGGTTGTCAAGGGCGTCGTCGTCATCCGCGTCGAAGACACTGCCGGCTTCGATATCACCGGGAACAGCATCAACGACGTCGCCAACCTAAGCGAAGAGCCCTTCTCGCCCTGTGCTGCCTATCACGTCGGTGCTAGCGCCGAGAATACCAACACCTTTCAAGCCGGAAACATCAGGGGGATCTCGGCCGCCGCCGTCCGCGGCTACAGCGCCAACGATCAGGAGAGCCAGATCAAGAACAACCAGCTTGGCAACTTCGCGAGTGCGAACTCCGCCATCGCCGACCGCATCGTCGTCGGAATCGACGTAAGTAGCTTCCCATTCTGCACTCCAACTAGATCCGGGAGAAATCGATCACCTTTCTCTGAAATCTCACGACGTTTTGATGCCCTCCACACAGATTCAAGGCGACTCGAGCGACATCGACATCACCAACAACGAAGTCGACCTCGCCCTCGGCGTCGGCAACGACTTCCAGGACGAGTACGTCGCTCTTCGCGTTCGCCAGAACGTCGACAACTCCATCAAGTTCGCCGGAAACGACCTGGCCCAGGAAACCGTCATCTTGAACTCCGGTCGCGTCCGCGGCCGCGATCTGAAGAAAAACCCGCAGGCCCACAAGAGTGGGGACATCGAGTGGCGTCTCGGCGGATGCCCCTTCGCCGCGGAGTACGCGAAGAAATGAGAGGCCCTCGAGACATCGTTCGTCGCACCCAGGACTTTTCAGAACGCGACGGAACCTATCAACGCAATCAAGCAATCGCGTTGTACTTCACCCTAGCTTCACCATTCGATGTTTCACACTGATCCAAAGACTGTACGCACAGAAATGAGACCCCGTCGTCACACCCAAGACCTTTCAGAACGCGACGGAGCCTATCAACGCAATCAAGCAATTCCGTTGTACTTCCACCCTAGCTTCACCATTCGATGTTTCACACTTAAACTCAGCTGATGATCCAAAGCGCGTAGAGATGGCCCCTCTATTAATGGTCATTTAGCTCGACGCCCCTTTGTCCGAATCCCGGAGATGACAGTTACTTTTTCGGCAGGGCGCCTACAGGAACATGTTCATCATCTGGGGCAGCGCGTCCCTCTTATTGGTCTTCTTGATCTCGCCGTACTCGTCGTTCCAGTCCCAGACCTTCGCCAGCTCCCGCCCCGTCTCCGAGACGCTGCGCTTCAGCTTGCGCATGGCGCCCTCGAAGTCCGCCATCGTCGCGGGCCGGAGCGTCTGAAAGCCCGCTCCCGCGGCTTCCGCGTCTTCGTCGTCCGTTTCGTCGAGCAGTTCGCCCCGATCGAGCATCCGCGCCTGCTCGTGCGAGATCTGCACGATCGCCTCCCGGCACACCTCCTTGAGGTCCGATCCGGTGTACCCCTCGAGTTTCTCGGCAATGGCCGTGAGGTTCACATCGGCCCCAAGCCGATTCTCCGAGAGCGTGACCTCAAGAATCTCCCGCCGCGTATCAAGATCCGGCAGGTCCACCAGGATCCGACGAGGGAATCGGCGGAGCACGGCCTCGTCGAGATCGAATGGCCGGTTGGTGGAGCCGATCACAACGACACGATCCGAGCCAGCGTCGCCCTTGCCGTTGGTGCCCGAGTTCAGGCCGTCCCATTCGCTCATCATGGTCTAAAAGAGGACGATGCAGGTCGTAAGACAACAAAAGCTACAAAATCGTTGCAACGTCACGCAGTCACTCACCGTCTTGACGCTGGTCAGCGTCCCGTGCGCCGAGTCGTCCGAACTGCCCTCCCTACTGCTCAGCAGCGAGTCCACCTCGTCAATGAAGATCACGCACGGCGCCAACCGCCTCGCCAAAGTAAAAACGGCCTTGGCATTCTTCTCGCTCTCGCCGAGCCACTTGTTCTCCACGCTCGACGCGTCGACGCTCAGGAAGCTCGCCCCGCCCTCGGTGGCCACGGCCTTGGCCAGCATGGTCTTTCCGGTTCCGGGCGGACCAAAGAGGAGGACGCCCTTGACGGCCTCCCGCGCGATGCCCTCGCTGTACAGGTGGGGGAACTTGAGCGGATACGTGATGCTCTGGCGCAAAAGTTCCTTCACCGCGCCCAATCCCCCGATCATGTCGTACGTCACGCCAATGTCGCCGGGGGAGACGCAGTTGGGGACGAGGGCGCGCTCGTGCTTGTCCCGGGCGAGGGCCAGGAGGTNCAATGTCGCCGGGGGAGACGCAGTTGGGGACGAGGGCGCGCTCGTGCTTGTCCCGGGCGAGGGCCAGGAGGTCCTCGCGGCTGCGGTGGGAGGCGAGGGCGCCCGCGGAGGAGGAAGAGGAGCCGCCGGAGCCGGGGGAGGGGCTCGCGCCGCAGACCAGCGAGAGGGCCGACTCGAGGCTGTGGGGGTGGATGAGCTGGATGGGCCTGCCGCTCGGGTTTTCGTCGGTGGCTGTGCCAGCGCCTTCGCTTTGGAGGAAGCCCGCGAGCGACTTGTCGGCAGCCAGCGCCGGCTTCGTCGCCGCCACGGGCTTGGACACCCCCCACGGCGCCTCGCGGTGCCGTTGGCTCCGCCCCGCCTCGATCTCCACCGCGCACCTCACCACGTCCTCCACCTCCCCATCCTTAGCAATGTCCCGGGCGCTCATCATCTTCCGCAACACGAGGCCCGCGCCCCTCGTCCCGGCCTCGGCATCGATGCCCAATCCCCTCGCCTCCAGGTGTTCCCGCAGGGCGCGCCGGTTGTGGCGAAAGACGACCGCGCCCTCCTCGCGGGACGCCCAGGCGTCCCACGCCCTCCGGCGGACGGGGTCCGCGGGGGCCGGGAGGGGGACCGCGCGGCAGAGGGCGCGGAGCTTCGTCAAATTCCGCGCGGCCCGCTGCGCGGGGGTCGGTTTGGGCGGCGCCCGGCTTCCCCCCGTGCCTCCCGGTTGCCGCGCGTCCTTCTTGGGCTTCTTGGCGCCCGCCAAGGCCGCGGCGGCCACGGCGAGGGTGCGAGCGCGGTCCATGTTCTTGTCGCGCTTCCTCTTGGACGTCCGCTTCGGCGATTTCGGAGCGCTCTGTTTCTCTTCCGAGTCCTTCTGTTCCACCTTCTTTTCCGCCTCCGCCTCCTCCGCAACACCGGCCTCTTCTGCCGGCTCCTCGGCCGTTGACGAACTTTCGACCTCCTCGCTGCCTTTGCTGTCCGACGAATGCAGTATCTTGTTGAGCCACCCGCCCATCCCGTGGGGCAACGAGTCCTTCTCCATCCCCTGCTGTTCCTGAGTCTGTGACTTTTGCTGCTTTCCGCCCGCGGGGGTCCCGAACTGGTCCCCCGGCATCATCCCCCGATTGGGATGCCTCGGCCCCGGGGGCACGTAGACGCTCAGCATGACCCCCTGGCACCGCGGATCCACCAACGCGGGGGCGGCGCGGGACAAATTCTCGGCGATGCCGCGGCGGAGGCCGGGGGAGGAGAGCACTTGCGCAAACGCGCGCGCCACATGGAAGGACGCCCCGCCGGCATGGCCGGGCGTGCCGTTGGCGGGCGGCTTGAGTTTGGTTGACGACAAGGGCGATATGAGTCAATTCGTCGAAAGTTTGAATTTCAAAATTGAAAATTCAAACTGTCTTTTGAAAATTCAATTTGAATTTCCAAATTGGTTTTGAAAATTCAATTTGAATTTCCAAATTGGTTTTGAAAATTCAATTTGAATTTCCAAATTGGTTTTGAAAATTCAATTCGAATTTCCAAATGGTCAATTTTCAAACGACCATTTGATTTTTCAAACGACTCACCTCCGTTGACTCGCTGGAGCGTGCTTCGGCCGCGGAGGCGGACATTTGCGCCAGCCGCTCGATGACTCCGGACATGGCGTCGCGCATGGCCTTTTGGACTTCGGGGGGCGGGGCGAAGCTTCCCATGGGCGGGGCCTCGTCGTTGTTCTGTTGTTGTTGCTGCTGCTGCTCCATCATGCGCTGAAAAATCTCGGCGCCGAAGGGACTCGTGATGGTGGCGTTGAAGAAGGCGGCGTTGGTGTCATCATTGGCGGCAAAGTCGTTGCTGGCGCCTTCCCCGCTCTTCATGTGCTGCCGCGCGTGCTCGGCAAGCTCTTCCATTTGCCTCCGGAAGGCTTCTTTACGTTCGTCTTCGCCCGCGACGCCTTCGTTTTTCATCGTCTCGTCCATCCGCCTTAAATTCTCCTCGGCCATCGCAGAGAGCATGGCAGGAAACAGGTTCCCCGCCCCTGGAGGGGCCACGGTGCCAGTGATCTGCGGCCTCCCCTCGGGGTCGACTGTTCTAGCGAGGAAAATATTAAAGCGACTCGAACCCGCGGGATCATTCATTCCGGAGGCATTGGCGTTGTCAGCTCCCACGAATTGCGGTCCCCCCTGCTGTTGCTGCTGGTGTTGGGTGTGGCGCAGCTGCTCGTGGAACTGGGGCGTGCCCGGGGGGAAGCTGGACATAAACGAAAACGGCCCTCCTTGACCTCTCGGATGATTGTTCGGCGCGATGGACCGCTGTCGATTCAGAGTCCTTCCGCCAGATGCGCCGGCGATGCTGTTGGGGAGGGAGGGAGTGGCCGCGTCGACACCCCGCCCCCCCAGGACGAGGAGGTGGGTCCCGTCCTTACGGACGCACTCCCGCGCCAGGGCGTCGACGGCCGACTTGGACCGCAGGATCGAGGGGGACGCGTCCGATCGGAGGAAGAGGACCAGCGAGAGCGGCGGGTTCTGGGCATCATTTGTCTCGTCCCTTTTGCCGTCGCCCTCCCCTGCCGTCTCTTCCTTTTCGTCGGTCGGCCTTGCCCCCTCGCTATTGTCCACAAGGGGTTCGTACCACGCCCGCTCGTCCTCCCGCATCCGCCTTAAGCTCTCGACGGCCCACTCGTCGCTCGGGTCGTCCAATCCCAAATCGAGGTCGCGCGCCATGCGGTGGGAGATCCGCCCGCACCCCTCCCCCGACGGACGGCCCAGCTTGCCGTCGGCGGCGAGGCGGACGAGGTGGCCGACGAGGGCGGCGTTCTTCAACTCCTCCGGATTGATCGCGGGCGGGGCCCGCTCTCCCGTTGTTTGGCCCTCCTCCCCCTCTCCGCCTTCGCTCGCGGCACTCGCCTCGGCCAGCTCTTTCAGCGATCGGGCCACCTTGGCCCGCACCCCGTCCAGCGCCTCGTCGTCGACCAGCGCCAGGCCGCACGACTGCGCGTGCGCCAATGCCATCGCCACGGTCTCCTGCATCCCCAGGGTGCACCGCCACGGCGCCTCCTCCTCTGGCGGGGGCAGTTCGGCCTCCTCCTCCTGCGTGGGGGGTCCGAAGAATCTCTGGGGAGGGTTCGTGTTCATTTGGGGCGGCAGTTGGGGCGCCTGTTGTCTGTGCGTTGGGTGCATCAGGGGATGGCCGCCCTCGTCGTCGTCGGGGGGAAACAGGCAGACCCCGCCGCGGTGCCACCACGCCGGCGGAGAATTATCCTCCCCGTTCTTTTTGCCCCCCGCGTCCTTCGTTTGCTGGACGGCGAGGCGCTCCCTCCACCGCGGCTGGCACGCCAGGCTCAGCGATCCGCGGAGCGCGCGGCTCGTCCCGGCGTCGAGGTACCGCCGTCGGATCATCGAGTCCACGGAATCCTTCTTCGTGGCCGAAGAGGCCGAGGCACCCTGGTTGTCTGACGCCGTGCCATCCCCCGCCTCGCCCTCCTTGCTCGCGTGGTGGTGGCTCCCCCCCAGCTCGGCCAGGAGGCCGTGGTACAGCGTCCGCCGATCCAGCCTCCTCCTGGAGCTCGCGTCCACGTTTCTAAGCGACAGGCTCCCCTCGGGCGACGGCAGCCGCGGAGAGGGCGGGGGGAGGAACACCATCGATCGGAACGCGGACGCCAGCATCTCGTCCAGTTGGTCCGGCGAAATGGTCGTTTCGACGGCCGGCGCTTTGGGCTGCGCCGCGTCCTTCGTGACATCGCCGCCACTCGTGGAGGATCGTCGCTTCTGGTGCTTGAAGAGGGAGCCCCTCCGGTACTTTCGCTCGCGCTTGAGCACGGCGTCCTCCCGGGCGACATCGGAGCCCGCCATGTGGTACGCCGTGGCCGAATCCGTGTCTTCGCCAACCTCGTCGTCGGTCGCCATCTCTTCTCCCAGTTCATCTTCGTCGTCGGCATCCATTCCCTCCTTTTGCCGTGCAATCTCCCGCTCCATCTCCTCGATCCGCCGTTTGGAATCCTCCCTCCGATTGGCCAATTCTACCAGCGTCTCGAATTCCGCCAAATCGTCGTCCAATTCGCCCCCCTCCTCCCCCTGCTGCAGCTGCCGCTGCCGCAGCCTCTCCATCTCCAGCCGCAGCAGCTCCTTCTCCAATTCGTCCAGTTCCTCGAGGTCGTCGTCCTCGTCCAAGTCGGAATCGTCGTCGGAGGAGTTGCCGTCGGGATCGCCCACGGCGTTGGACTTTTTGCGGGGCACTTTTTGCGTGGTTGTTTCCACCGTCGCCTCGGCCTCCTGCGATTGGGGCGCGTTGGAAATGGTGGAGGTCACTTGGATGTGGGACTCTTCTTCTTGGACCGCCTCGTTGGTGTCGGCGAGTTCCCCATCTTGTGAGTTATTTTTGGTATCGGCTGTAATTTCCTCGCCGTCGGCGAAGTGGACCTCGTCTTCGACGTCGCTCCCGGATCCGCCGCGGTACATCAAGATGGAGGACTCCAGTTGCGGGAGGAGGCGGCCGTTCCCATTGCTCACGTGAGACGTGAACCCGTGCAACGACGAGGCGGTGCGCTTTCTGCGAGACGCCGCCGCCGACGGGCGGAGCCGCGCCGCGGACGATCCCGGGCGGACGGCCGCCGCCAGGATTGCAAATATCAGGGCCGAACGGCGCAGCATGGTCGCTGCCATGGCGAATTCTTGGCGTATGGCTGGGGCGACAGGTGGAATGAGGCGCCCCGATTTCCGCGGGAGTTATCTACGTACGTAGTTTTGGCATTACCTACCGCCGATTCGTGAATTCGTGTGAACCGGCCCCCGGCCCGCGGCCCGGCCACACCGTCAAGGCGGCGGCCCCTACCATATGCTGGGGGACAGAGCGCCTGTCGCAGAGAACCGGACCGCAGGATGGTGCGCCTCCGCCCCCGCTGGCGTGGCGTGAGTCCAGTGCGCCGGCGCTATGGTTCGGCGGAGGAGTGGCGCAACACCACCACCTGGACGGATCCGAACGTGCTCGCTGCCGGGGGGATCACCGACGCCGCTTTGAGAGTGCAGCGGGGAGACGTCAACGATTTGCAAACTGAAGAGCCTAAGGTGGAGGTTTTTCCGGCGGTCGACGAGGGGGCGAGAGATGATGGAAACAGCGGCGGCGATGACGAGTCTGCTGCAAAGGCCACTTCAAAGAGTGCAGGTGTCAGTGCAGCCCCTGAGAATGGCGACCAGAAACGACGCTCCGTGCCCGACGAGACCGGCGCAGTCGTCGCCGTGTCGGCCGAGGAGACGCGGGAGCTGACCCAAGATGCTACAAGGCGGAAGCGGGGGCCCCAGAACAAGCCCACGGATCCCGCACCGGTCGTGTCCACGGCGGTCAGAGACGATGGCAAAGATGGGGCGAAGGGGGAATTGGACGCGTCAGTTGCAAATCTGCCTGCCTCGTCAAATGCAAATGAGACATCGAACAGGGAAATTGCCGGCGGTGGCCTCCGCCGACGTCCCCGCGGTCGACAGCGCTCCGCGCCGCTGCAGAGAAACGTGACACCTAAAGCGGGCACTGATGCATCGAGAAACAAGAAGGATGCCACGGAAGTCCATCCCACAGTCGATGCATGGGGCAAGGTCGCAGACGACCCCAACGATAGCAATAGGACCGAGGATACTGCCGATACGACTGTCGATGGAAACCCAAGGGATGATGCAAGGGCAAAGCTGGAAGACATTGAGCATCCAAGCCCGGGCAAGGAAGGCCGGCCGGACACGCGCGGCTTATCGTGGGCGTCGCTGATCGCCATGGAATCGGAACGGAAGGAGAAGGAAGCGGCCGCCCACGAAGACTTCCAAACGAAAACGAGCGGCTCCTCGTCGAATGCATCCCATTCCAAGGCGAGCCGTCGCAGCCGACGGAGCCAGGCGAGCCGGATCAGGAGCAGCCGCCAGAGCAAGGCCTCCAAAGCCAGCAGTCGGAGCAACCGAGACCCGGACAGGAGGGACCAAAGCGGCATTCCCAACAATGTCAGCTGGATGGAAGAGTCCAACTTCAGCGTCACCTCCAACAAAGATCCAGCGTACATCCGACGACAGGCCAAAGAGAGGTTCGAGCGGGGGCTGGTCTATGCCAAGCGCGGACGGCTGACGGTCGCGCAGGAGAGATTCGCGATAGCGTTGCGATACCGCGTTATGCGCAGAGGCCCCACTCATCCCGACGTGGCAGCAGTGCATGAAATGCTGGGCCACGTGAATTACCTTTTGAGCGAAGAGGCAGACGCGGAGGACGATTTAGTTGCATATGCCGTGCCGGAAGACACCGAGGTTATTGGAAAGGATTCGATGCTAGGTTGGGATGCGGCACTGCAGGGCAGCGGCAAGAGCAAGAAAAGCATGGCGTACCTTGAGAAGGCATGCAAACACTATCGCACCGTATTGGACATGTTAGGGGCAGAGGAATCTGCAAAAGGGGCGGATCGGCCCTCCTCAGATGGCTCGAGGGACAGCGATGACGATTCCTTGGATTGGTCGGAAGCTGCAAATGCATACAGTGGAGTAGACGGCGACGAAGATGGCGACGACGATGGCGCATCCAAATCGTTGTCAGAGGATGCGATTGCCGTGATAGTTGCAAGGGTGAGGAGGAGGCTGAGTTCGCTCCCAGAGGAAGCAAGGACGCGGGGGAACACGTCTTATGCCTCGTCCTTCCTCGAAAGGCTGCGCTCGTAAGAGAGAGAGACCCGCCCTTTTGCGTGGCGCAGAGGATGGCGAGATTGAGGTTGCCATCTGTCGAATGTTATGGCTGAACGCAAATATGTTTACCCAGTAAACCAAACGACTGGTATTGCATCATGCATCATGCCAGCAGTTCTCACATCAGCAGTGACTTCACCTTCGGCCAGCTGCCTTGGTAACGCAGTGGTTTTTGTCAGACCGGTATTAATCGGCGAGTTGTTTTGTCCTAAAAGATTTAAATAGACTTGCTGCCGGGAAGAAAAGCCAAAGGAGGCACATCAACTCTGTCGGGTGCGTCAACAACTCGTCGGGGCAGTCGATCACACTTTTTGCAACCCATTGATCGAACCGTCTTGCCGCTCTCATCCACATCGATCGACGCCGGCCAAGGATGCGCCTCCAGCCCGCGGCCCTCTTCGCCGCGGCCCTCGCCGCCCTTTCCGGGGTCCCCGCGGCCGCCCAGTTCACCCGCCGCCACGGGGCCCTCCGCGCCCTCGCGGTCGTCGATGGGGATGCCGACGCCGTCGCGGCCTCCAGGCAGCTCGAGGAGGACGTCGTGGTCATCGATCTGGCCGCCGAGGACGACACCGCCTCTCTTTCCATGAGCATGGGAGCGGCGACGGAATTCTTCATGGCGGCGAAGGCCGGCAAGGCCGACGGCGGACCGGTCGAGCCCCCCTCCACCCCGGCGCCCACGACCAGCAAGGCCGCCAAGGCCGACGACGAAACGGCGGCCAAGAGCGAGAAGAGCGGAAAGTCCGACCTCAGCTTCAGCATGAGCCTGTCGTCCAAGTCGGGCAAGAGCAAGAGCGCCAAGACCCAGGCGCCCACGCCCTGCGTCAACCCCGAGGTGCCGTCGGCCAAGGCGAGCAAGGGCAAGAGCGCCAAGTCCGACGGCAGCTACAGCTTCTCCTACGGCCTCGACGGCTCGTCGAAGAGCGGGAAGGCCGACGGCCTGAGCTTCAGCCTGAGCGATGGCGAAGGGGCGGCCAAGAGCACCAAGGGCGCGGGCACGAAGGCGTGAGTTGGTTGACGACCTCCTTGCTTTGACTTAGAGTGCACCACCATACTTGCAACTCATTCCGCATTCTAATTCTCTTCCCATTGTAGGTCAAAGTCGACCATTCCCTGCCTCACCGACGCCCCGACCGACTCGCCGACCGGCTCGCCGACGACGAGCCCCACCGACACCTGCCCGTTTGCCGGAGCGCCCTTCGAGGCACAGCTGCTGGCGGCTTGTGGCCCTCTTGCGCAGATTGCACCTTGTTGCTGTGGGTTCGGCGGTCTGCAGTTCAACACCTTCAACTTTGGAGCATACCCCTTCTACTTCCGCGCTGACAGCGAATATACCCTCGCTCAGACGGGCTCGTACTATGGCCCGTCTGAGATCGAGGAGTACGTCAAGTTCGTGGCGGATGACTCCGACTACATCGAGAGCTTCGAAGTTATCGACGTCTCGGACAGCTTCAAGGGAGTCGACGAAGATGGGCTGTGCGTGTTCTCCTCTTTGCGCACGGCGCGGTACGAGATGAATCCTTCCATCGCCAAGAGTGCCCAGTTTGACGTGGCGGTCCTGACAAACCTTTACTACGATCCTAAGCCTGTCCCTCTACCAGGAATCGATGCGACCAGTGTACTTGGATACATCAAGAAGGTCAACGTGTACTATACCCCAAAGTACGTGGAGTTCGTCGTCGACCTCCTCGACACTCCTGCGTTCCTCAGCTTTGTTTGCAATGATGTCTTGGAAGATTCCTGTGGCGAGGTCGCCGATCCAGATTGTGAGAGTGAGTTGGCCGCGCTCCCTCAAACCGAGAATAGCTACATCGACGGAGATAGCCAAGGATGCCGTGCCCTCCATGCCGTCTTCGCGAAGACCAATGATTTTCACTGCGCCCACGTTACTTTGAATCCATCCGACATGGACCCAGCTGGGGCAATGAAGTGTTTCGAGTCTGCTCGTACCCCCATTATGTCTCTCTTTGATGGAGAAGACATTGACAAGTTCAGGGACTACTGCGTCGAGCAAGGATTCAACCCCACCTTCGGGTACCGCATGCTGGATTGAGTCTAACGAGAGTGGGTTAGGGTTAGGGACATTCTCTCCATCCCAGTCTAGCGGTGGTGATGGCATTCATGTTGTAAAAGCGCCGTCGTGATGGCATTCTTGTTGTAAAGATTAGGATTTCTTCTTGTCCAACCAGCCTTTTTGTACATTATCCTAGGTATGCCAAATAAGCATCAACGCAATATCCTAGCTCCATCTCTCGGCGGAGCGCACGACACTCGCTACGCCCAGATCCAAAACCATTCCCGGTCCGGTGCTTCTTCGTCACTGCTGTCGAGACCCACATCTCCAAGATCCAACTCCATGTGATTGCCAGAGGGCGAAAGTTCGTAGGGCAGAGTGCTAGCTCTCCGGCGCCCTTGCTGCTCTATGGCGGCATCCCCAAGAGTTGGATGGGACGGCGGGGCGACTCTGCCACTCCCCGTAGAGCCGCCTCGCCCGAACCTCGGCAACTGTTGCTCTTCCTCGTTTTGCAACGCACCAAACGATCCGAGGGAATGTCGTTTCCGCAGCCCATTGTTTGTAGGGCTCCACAACGGCAGCAGCTGCCGTTTCTTTCGTTGCGGAGTGGGCGTACTGCCCTTGCCTTCGGTCTCGCTAGCTGCATTTGGGGCCGCAAATGCAGCTTCATGATCCCCTCTGTCCGTGGGATCGGTGTTGCATCGCCGTCGGTTGTCTGTAATTTTGTTAACGGCACCTGGAGTCGGAGTCAGTGCTCGATGGCTCAATTTGTCCTCCTTGGAGGCGGCGTCGTCTGACAAGACTTGCGTTTCGTCGATAATTTTCAGAGAATCGTCGAGTGCAGCCGAATCAGCACGTCGCCGACTGACATCGTCTGCAACTTGCATCGATTCCGCCAGAGCAACTTTGATGTTGTCGTTAGTGCCGTGAAGGGTGTGCCTCCTTGTTGGAGACGTTGGAGAAGTGTTCTCGACAGAGCTGTAGCCTTCGGCATTCTCTGTTGAGTCAAATGAGAAGCTTGCAGAGGGAGGCATTGAGTTTGACCATTGGCTGCTCTTGCGCCTGGAGCCAGATCGCTTTGGCGTCGACGCTGACACCGACGGATTCGATCGCACAGAATCATCGACCGGGGTTTCTGCTGGGCCATTTGCATCGCTGTCCAACGAGAGAATGGGAAACATGCATCGTCGAATCATTTTTGGTAGGACTGGTAGCTCCGCAGCCACTGTCTCCGGAGTCCATTGCGGTTTGACTCTTCCGTATGGCGACCTAGACTGTGACCGAAGCGTTGACGATGACATGCCCAAAATGTCTGGTGTTTCGCGGCCACCGGGCGGGTGCGGAGAGACATTTCTGGGGCCACTTTCGATGTCCCAGCTACTTTCGCCAAGCTGGGGGTTCTCCAGATGAACCTCTCCACCAGACAAGGTGTCGTCATCGGCAGATTCTCCGCCAATTAATCGTTCCGACGTTTCCATACCAGCCTGTTCTTCCAAAGCTCTTTCTCTTTGCTCTGCCAGAATGATCTTCGTCAACTCTTTCCTCGCGTAAATGCCCGTGCCGATCAAGCCCAACACTCCCAACCCAATTCCAAGTCCAAGGACAACCCCTTTGCGCACGGCGTTGGTGTCGTGTTCGTCGTAGCCGTCGACGCCTTTCTTATTGATGCTGCCGAATGTGGCCCCAACGAAAATGGTCCACAGCATGCTTGGGATGATGCCCCCACAGGTAGACCACCAGTAGTGGCGAAAGCTTATGCTGGTGATGCCGCCAATGTAATTCAGCGCGTTGAACGGCATGGATGAGAGACGCAGGAGGAAGAAGAGCCGCAATCCCATCGTCTCGAACGCCCGATCCACCGCCCTCACGATGGGGTACCTGACGGAAAACCGCACGATGAGCTGGCGCATGAGGTACCGGCTCCGCGCGAAGCAGACAGCTGCCCCGAGGAGGCACCCAAAGTAGCACACGAAGAACGCCACCACGATCCCCAGGCCGAGGCCGTAGAGGTCGATGTAAACGTATCCCGCCCCGAGCATCAGGAGCGACACGGGGAAGAAGCAGAGGCTCGCCCCGAGGAAGACGCCCACGAACGCCAGGCCCCCCGCGACGGGGCGGTCCCGGAGCCACGCGAGGGCCCCGTCCAGCCACACGT
>JALLAP010000437.1:0-14665 GCA_036939355.1 Thalassiosira profunda | reverse complement strand
AGCTCCTCCAGACAAAACGGTTCATGAAAAAGTACCCTTTGGAGCGGATACGGTCCCTCCCGGCGATGAACGATCCATCGCGTGAAACATTGATGCGCATATTAACCGGGCTCATTGTTCACGCGCAACTTGAGTACCCGAACCTGCTGCCACTGATTGCTTTCCGGCTCTTGCGGTGGAGCTGCGTGTATGGCCTGAGCAGCTCCTCTCCTGCGGCCTTCGCCACCTACGCCTTGATCGTGAGTTCGGGCCTCGGCGATCTTAAGGGCGGTTACGACTACGCCATGCTTGCCATGGACCTTGTGGAGAAAAGCAGCGACAAGTCCGCGTATTGCTTTACCGCCACAATCGCGTCAATCAATCGCCAGACCCAGGAGCCCTGCCGGAGCGTGATTAAGAATGATCTCTTCTCCTATCAGGTAGGAATGGAACAAGGGACTGTCTTCGACGCCATGGTCGCCCTTTCGAAGATGCTAGTGACCGAGACGCACGCAGGGCGGCCTTTGTTCATTGTTGAATCGGACATGTCAAAGTATGTCCCACACTTCAAGGAGTACGCTCAGATGCACTGCCACACGCGGATCCTTCCATGCTGGCAATTCGTTCTCACCTTGACCGATGGCAGTGCGAGCGGTGACGGAGATGGCGCTAGCTCGTCTGTACTCACTGGAGAGGTGATGAACGAAGAATACTATTTGGATCAAATGAAGGAATTCCCTGGCCAGGTTGCTCTCACCCTTGTCTACAAGCAAGTCCTTCTTTATCTTTTGGGCNCAAATGAAGGAATTCCCTGGCCAGGTTGCTCTCACCCTTGTCTACAAGCAAGTCCTTCTTTATCTTTTGGGCGACATGGACGAGGCGGCCAAGCTGAGCGACAAAACGCATGGATTCACTGAAAAGTATGGCAAGGCACTTTTCTTTGGCATACGATACACGTTCTTCAATGGACTGACAGCTTGTGCGATGCTTCAGCAATGGAAAGGATCCAAGCGCAAGTGGCAAAAGCGGAAGAAGGCCAGCTTGAAGAAAATGGTGGCCTGGAAGAAGAAGGGGAATGTTAACGTCTCCCACATGCTGACGTTGCTACAAGCGGAGGACTACTCGCTGCAGAAGAAGATGGATGTCAAGACAGCACGATCGAAATACGATGCAGCAATATCCATGGCGGCGAGAGCTGGCTTTGCCAACGACAGTGCGCTCGCAAATGAAAGGGCGGGGGCTTGTTGTTCCTCGAAGGGCGACTCCTACTGGGCCGGTGTTTACCTATCCCGAGCGCACAAATGCTGGGCAGAGTACGGAGCGCTGGCAATTTGTGGAAGGCTGGCGGCCAGGTATCCTGAGTACATCACAGACGATGTCAAGAAGACGTCCCTGCGCGCCTATGAGCTTGCCATGGCGAGGGTGCACAAGAGTTCGTTGACACGGTCGCAAACGAAGGGCACTGTCTTCCGAGATGCTACTGAGCGGTGGGCATCCTTAAAAACGAGCAACATTGGCGGCAGTCGGAGGAGGTCGGATGGCTCTCATGACCATGCGTCGTCTTTGGGATCGGACCAAGGTTATTCGAGAACGCTCTCGTCCGGTCTTGAGAGCTTGCCGGAGAAGAAATGAGTCAATGGGGAACAAAGATCTAATCTTTGATGGGGAATATGCTGACAGTGATAGAGACCGTGCTAAGAAGACAAGTTAATCAGCTGTCTCAAGATGGCAGCATTACGTTGCAGCATTACGTTGCAATACCCTCGCAGTCCAATTCCGTGATATCGGTGCGCCCTCCAAGCATTGAAGCGACGCTCGGATGAGTCCTACCGCAGTCGCCGTGCACCCACTCCTTCACGTAAGTTCCGCTGCTCGTTGACAACCGTAAACGGAACCAGTGGTCGTCAATGCGACACGCCGACAAGCTGAGTACGTACTTTGTTCGAACGTCAGACGATCTGCGATGCAGGACCCGCAGGGGAGTGCTTTGCTGTATTTCCAATGGGTAAATGCAGGCGCTTGTATCACCGTCGCCCTCTAGGTTCCAACCTGAACAACGGAGTTTGCGCACCAGATCATCGTCCGATGCAATCGGCTCGCTCGACCAGCAAACGCACCCATAGTGTTTCACTTTCTCTTCAGTCTGTTTCTGGAGGCCCGAAAATGCAATGGAAGGGACCAGCCTTAATGGATGGGACACGCCGACTCCTTTGGGGTTGTGTCCATTATATCTGTCCGGCGTAGCCAGTGTTCGCGGCCACCCCTTCTCATCTAGCCCAATCTCTTTTCGCTCGCTCTCTTCCTCAGAACGCGCAATTTCAGCCTCAGCATCGTCACATTCGCAGTTGATGGCCGTAACCACATTCTCCAAGTCCTTTCCGGAAGGTAGTTTGTATGCATCGTAGACCTCACAAACAAAAGGCCGGCCAGTAATGGCAACATTTCCTTTGGCCGCGGCTTCTGCAACAGTTGGATGAGGCAGCAGCATCCTGACGTCCATATCCTCTCGACCGGACGCGTGAAATTTGCACAACCCGTACACAGTCGCTCCTTTTTGGCCTTCTCCTTGCGTCTTCTCAAGTTGCTCATTGTTCTGGGTCGATATCCCTCCACAGCCGACCAGTGCCAGCGGAGGGCATATTTCTTCTTCCACTGATGACACTCNTCTGGGTCGATATCCCTCCACAGCCGACCAGTGCCAGCGGAGGGCATATTTCTTCTTCCACTGATGACACTCCCTTGCGAACCATTGTTGAGGATTTGCTCGGCGTTGCAGAAACATAAAACGGCGTCTGGGAAACGTCGCGCCGGGCTTTTGTGTACGTTCCCTGAATGTTGAATGGGCGCCGCCAGGAGGCAGCGTGGATTGAACATCTCTGTGAGGGGTCGCGCCCTTTCAGCCAGGCAGCCATCTCAGAATGGTTGTTGCACTTGACATCTGCGGCATCTGACGATTCCTTCTCCGTCCACTGCAACACTACGCTCTTCTCCAGAAAGCAAACGATCGAGTCATAACCCGAAGACCTCTCCACCGAATGCCTTGTCCGAAACTCCAAGTTGCTCCTAGGATCGCCCCCTTGCTTCGGCGTAGGATCGCTGCCCCTGAACCTTTTTCGAGGGTTGAGGATCCGCCTGTGGCTCTGTTGTATCTGCTGTTTGTGCTGTTCGACGTGCGCTTGGAACGATGGCGGCATAGCTTGCGCAACGCCGCCCCATGCTGGTGGCCAGTTTGGTGGTAAGACGAGAACGTGGACTCCTAAATAGCCAGCCTCTTCCTTTTGCAACTGCTGCGGCAGCATAACTCTTTCACAGTCTGCAATTGTCGAATCACTGGGTTTTGTCAGCTCTTCCAAGATGCCACGCAACGACGCCCTCAAACTGTCTTTNTGCAATTGTCGAATCACTGGGTTTTGTCAGCTCTTCCAAGATGCCACGCAACGACGCCCTCAAACTGTCTTTCATGCAAAGATGAACTTCTTCGGCGGTGCGCAATCGTATCCCCAACTTCGCGGATGCCTCCATCTCGCTGGCTATGTACCGCCTCGCGGCGACAATGGCACATTGGGCGCGCACGGCTATCAGCCAAGGGAGATTGACCGTCGGCGCTTCCCGCATGAGGTGGTTCCCTGATGCGGCATCGATGAAAGGGCGAGCACGTGTTGCATCCCCATCGCTGCTGACAGCACCAGAGTCTTGATGACGCGATTTGCAATACGGGAGCAATTTCTGCATTATTATCGGCAGTATGCATTCCCTCTGATACGGCGGAGACGACACCCCGAAGCACACGCGGCAAGGGCAGTAGCCACCACTTCCATCACTTTCAATGGGTGATGCATCGTGGTCGGCGGTGGTGGCGGCGGATTCGCTGGAGTCGACGACGACGAGAGACGCGCAGCGCGAGCAAAGTCCGCAGTCTTGGTGCAGAAACCGGAGCAGCGCCTGCATGGTGGTGCCGTCGCAGAGTTTGATGTGATGGATGGCAATGGAGGAAGGAAGGCTATCGAGACAACTTTGTTTGCACGATGAATAGTGGCAAAATCTGGAGTAGAAAAATATGTACGATAGGAACCGTTATAACTTTTGGCGCGCCTGATAAAACCAACGACGAAGGTCAGACGAGAAAATTTAGCGGTGCAAAATGCCGCTAAATTTAGCGATCCACCACACACCACACCGCGCAATCATGAGACAATCTTCATCATGGGATGTCGGCATCGTAGTAAGAACGTTTACAACTATCATGGAACACTCTAGTTTTTCTATAGGAGCTATTTGACGCTATGAACCAGCTTATATTCAAAAAGTAGAGTGTTCCATGATAGTTGTAAACGTTCTCATATCGATGCCCCTACATCGCCGTTTTTTGGTCCTAACAATCACCTACAAACTGGTGGCAATTGCAAGTCATCCCGATGAGGCGATCGGCGCCCCCCCTGCTGCACATATCGAACGGACATGGTTCGACGATCATTATTAATGTATTCTAGAGGTCATAGCTACTCAAATTTGGCCGAAGTCTGCAATAGAGCCCACCCGGACGTATCTGTACCGCGGTGTGCACAATCCCCGGGCTGTGCTGCGACAAATCCGCAACCTCAACCTGTGTATAACCCCGCCCATCCCAAGCGCATCCTTTTGCGCTTCTGGTGCCGCCCCTCCCATCATTCTACCATCAGGGACCACTTTTGGGGATCATGAATCGGTCATGGCGGCCGTTTCTGTAGGTACCGTGCATCTCCCTCTTCCATGCCTTTGCGCCGCCAAAGAAGATGCCCAATCGCCCCAACATCATCACACATGCCTCTCCCCCACCCCCCCCCCACGTGCACATGGTCGATCCCTGTTCGATTTATGGTAAATCAGGCAAGTGTTGTTGTCGGACCGCCCTGTCTCGGCCAACAGCCGCGGTCGGTCTCCCGGTCTCCCCCCAGCCCCAGTGTTTCACGGCCACTATTGACGCCATCCGAGGAGCTTTCACCCCCCGCGCTTGTAGTCTATGTCCCTCCGAACGGATCTGACCGCCCGGCCTCGGTGAGGGCTGGTTGATTGTTGTGGAACGGCTTGGTTCGGTGGGTATCGGGCGAGGTCATCACCGCTCTGAATCGACCTAGTTCAGGTGACGTTTCCGCTCATCCAACGGCCCCAGCGACACGATCGACGGCACCCGAGGGCTATCGGATGCCATCGAGGGTCAGGGGATCGGTCGGCCGGGGCGCGACGGCTCTGGGACGGCTCCATGGGCCAGCCGGAGACGGGCTGGAGCGGCCTTCACCATCGGTTTGCAACGGCTGAAGGCAGACGATATTGAAGGTGCACCGGGACCGCCAACGGCCATAATCGGCTTCGGCACGGTGGATGAGATGATAATGAAGGGTTGTGGGCCGGCGGTTCGGCCATCGCGGCGGTGGAGGGCCGCTGCGGCGGCGGGGAGCTGGAGCCTCCGGCGGCGTCATGGTTCAGGTTTTTGCTTGCTTTGTCGCGGTGAGAAAAAGCTATGAGTACTCCAGATTTTGTACCAAAACCTAAATACATACGAGGATTTCTTCATTTACACGTAGGAATTCTTTCTTTTTTGGCGGGAGGCTATTTTTTCCGTCAGTCCTCCCGCCCCTACCGTCGTGTTTGTACAACGTAAAATAGCTAATCGCCCCCCGCAAAGCCTCCCCCGCGCCGCCCCGCCCGCTGCCTACCGACGCTCCGCCGCAGCCATGATGAGCCTTCCTGCCCGCCCGGGGCCCCCCAGTCCGCCGGAATGGGATAGGTTGCTCTCCGCGTCCCAGAAGAATAATGTACGGGGAACGCCCGCCGCCAACCAATTGAGCTGATGTGTATGGTCCAATGCGTCTCACTCCCATTCTTTCCGTGTGCTTATTCCCACAGGCCGACGAAGTGCGGCGCCTCCTGGGGGAGGAGGGCGTTCCTCCCTCGCACGGCAACGTCGTTGGCCAGACGTCGTTGCACATTGCCGCGCTCTGGGGCAGCGGTGAGGGCGTGTCACTTCTCACTGAACGACGCGCACATCATATATCATGTGCTAAATCTGATCCACTTTGCATTTTTTGCATCAGTCGAATCGATGCAGATCCTCATCGACGCGGGGGCAGACGTCAACGCCCAGAATAGCATTGCGGGGACGGCGCCGCTGCACTGCGCCGTGAAAGGTACCCTATCCTCCCTGAAAGATACTCATTCCCGGCGATTGCAGTGCGTGGCGCTCCTAATGGAGGCAGGGGCGGACCCGAAGTTGTGCGATATGCGGGGGAGGGACGCATTCGATTCCGTCGACGACGCCATCCAAGAGGCAAGCATGAGGAAGATGGGCAGCATTGAGAACGAGATGGAGCAAATGCGGCAGGTATTGAAGAGTGGCGCGCTGAGCAGCATGTCCCCGTTGGCCCGGTGCATCCAAGAGATTGACGCGGAGGGCGTGAAAGAGAACCTTGGCTGCGATGGAACGGACCTCTCAAAGAGTCTGCGTGCTGCTGCGGAGAAGTTCAAGTTGTTGATTGACGAAGGGAGCTGTGACAATGGGGCTGCTTCGCTCAAAGATATCATGTGAGTGTGATGCTTCAGAGGAGTTGTGAAGATGGTGGGGAGGTTCTTGCTCTCACGTTTTATTGCTTTCGTTAGCCACGACATACTCGAGGCAGGTGCCAATCCAAACTCTGCTGGCCCCTCGCCATCGGGGGAGGCATCGCTTCAGATTATTTGCTCGGCCATTTGCGCAACCCGGCCTTCCGAGTGGGTGGCAGTTGATGTTGCTGCTGACATCGTGAAGGACTTGCTTGCGCACGGTGCCGAGGTAGGAGCGGAAACGAAAGCACTTTTACCCGCGGCTGCCCACAGGGGATCCTTGCAGATTGTGAAGTTTCTCACAAAGTCGGTGGGCGTCGACCCGAATGTTCGTGGGCGCCAAGGAATGACGGCTCTCATCTTCGCCTCTCGGCGGGGAAAACTCGATGTCGTTGAGCTGTTGTTGGAGGATGAATCCCTGGATGTCGACATTGCCGATGACGCAGGGAAGACAGCCATCGACTATGCTAGAGCCAATGGCAAGGAGGAAATCGTGCAACTGCTGACTTGCAAAGCGGCGTAACTTGGGGAAGGGATAGAGATACAATTCATAGATACAATCCATTGCAAAAGAACGCCTGCATACTGAAACGTTACTCCCGTTCTTCCTTTGGTATCAGATTCATCCAGGCTTTTGGGAAGATTGCGTCCGGCAACTTCATCTCGTGCCGAAACGCATGCTTCAAAAAGACGTCGCTCGTGTAGTGCACATCGACAAAGCTGATGGCATCGCGCGGGACATCCATAACCGTGTGTCGCTCTTTAATCGGCTCGAGTCCATCCGTTTCCTTTTTGGCTTCGATCTCGACCGTGTAAACGTACTCGACTTTCTTGTCCTCCTTCCCTTCGCCCGAATCTCCTGATTCCTCCTCGGTCTCGTACCTCTCCGTGATATTGCAAAAATGAAGGTGCTTTTCGTCCGCGTCGGGTGGATCGTCCAAACTCTCCTCCCAGTCTCTCGTGAAGTACGGAATCGTCTCTGGCTCAAAAAGATATGCCGTCTCGTGATTGACATTGACTTGGCACTTCATTTCCACATTGTGCGGATACGGTTCTGCCTTTTGCTCCTCCATTGTTCTGAGCGCAGAGTCCGTATCTTGGTTGAGCGCATCTGCTCTGACGTAGCCCAACTTGCCATTGTTGTGTTCTGACAAGTCTGTCCACAAGGTCAGGTTGTTGTAATCGCTTTCTGCTGATATCGGCTTCCAATTCTTCACGTGTTCATCCCATGCCCGTTGCCATTCGTCGCCGTAATTGATGAGCACTTCTTCACCCGGTTGAATGTCTCTGAGAGCGATGAACTCCAGCATGAGCCCACTCGTCCACTGCTCCTCCAAGAATTCAATCGGCTTGCTCAGCCAGTCTTCGTGATGGTAAAAGGCGAAGTCGGTCGCCCACCGCAGCTCGGCGTTGTACTCCGTCGAATGGTGATTGATATACGCCACGTTGGAGCTGTACGGGAAGAGCAGCAGCGTCGAATTGGGGTGCCCAAAACAATAGTTGAGGATGATCTGCTTCAGCATCAGATGCTCCTCGTCTCTCACTATGTTGCCTCGAATCCCGATCGTCTCGTTGTACATGTTTGCGGCCGCCTTGTCGGCAATGTGGACCACCGGCGCCGGAGCGACAAGCCCTCCCTTTGCAATGAATCGCGTGGCAAAGGCACCCCGACCAGCATGGGGTATGCTCGACATTTTGGGCATGATATTGTCTTGGCACTTTCCGTGCTTCTCGAGATATTCCACCGATCGGATGCTGTTCTCCTTCTCAATCGCCTGGATGTCTCCGTGAATGGCGCGCATCGCATCCTTATGATCGGCCGGCAGAGCCTGCCGCTCGCGGCTGGCATACGAGAAGTTTTTGACGACGTCCCACAAATCCCGCTGAACGTCGTCGTCGAGGGACATTTTGTCCTCCACCAAATCGGCCGGGTTCTCGCTCCCGACGAGCAATTTGCCATACTCCTTCAGAAACGCCTGCGCCTTCTCGAAGCTGTCTTTGATGGGCACCAACTCGAAAATGCCCTCCCGCGATAAAAACCAATTCGGACCGTAATCCACGTACAGTTCAGATCCGGCCTCGATGTCCCTCACGGCGGTGGACGACCGGTTGAACCAAGGAGTGCTCGCCCCCGCCCCCGGGTCCGTGTAGCGATCCACCCCGGCATTATCGTAAGTGGCCTCATGCTCGTGCACATTGAGCAACCGAAAGTGGCAGTTGGGAGCCGCTGCCATTCAAAGAGATACGCACAGAGGGAGGGGGGCAAAGGATTGAGAATGCACACACACACCACACACACATCGAACAAGGTGCACAAACATATCATATGTCACATATGCACAAATAAGCTTCATTCCTCACCGCCAAAGCCCGTGACGGTCACCGACACGTCCTCCGCTTCGCTGTCCATCCCAATATCGGGCGCGTTCCAATCGTAATTCGTAAGCGGCCAGTGGTAATCCCCCTCGTGCTTCGACAAGCCCCCCGACGCTGGGGAGTTGTGCCAATCGTGATCGACGGTGGGGAAGGCCGCGTCGCCGACGCGGCCGATCATTTCGTTCTCCTTGAAGGAGGTGCCGGCGAAGACGCCGAGGCCGGCTACGGGGAGAGGAGGGAGGGGTGGTGGTGAGGTTTGCAATTGCTTTGGGCCAGGATCAATAGAGACGTTGCATGAACCTTACCGTTGGGGATGGTCGACTCGGCCAAGTAAAGTTGGCAGGGGCCCGCGTCCTCCGGCGCCTCTGACGCCGCCAGGCGCGCCGCCGCGAGGAAGACGCACGCCGCCGCCGACCCCCGGAGGGTGAGAGGTGGAGCCGCCATTAGATAGCCGAGGGTGCGAGTGTGAACCTTGTTGGTTGTTGTTGTTGGGCTATGAGTCGAGACCTGAGCTCATAGTACCTACAACCTAAGTACGTACGTTATTGACCTCGCTCTGCTCTCCTCGCTTGTCCTCCTCTTTCATCGAGCCTGCTGAACCAAACACACACCGACTTCTTAATCTAGCCGAAACATAGACCCCTTCAAGTACTTCTTGCGCCAGCGGCTTTGCCTCAAAGAGCTGGTGAAGTCAGGGTGCACGCGGCTCACGCGCTCCCCGGTTCGCGGACGGACCGGGCAGAGAGATCCAATCTCCACAACCTTCTTCACCGTGGGAGAGCTCGTGGACGCGATGCGAGGGAGATTCTCTTTGACTTTCGCCGCCTCGTCCTGATCGTACGCCAGCAAATTGTTGGGATTGTCCCTCTTAGTCTTCCACGAGGTGTACCAATCCTCGCTCCACTCTCCCGGCTCGGCGATGCGGGTGACCGAGATTTCCAGCGCCTTCGGGCGGCACACAGGGTTGGGGACGCGGTCGTTTCCCCGCTCGAGCTCAAACGTACCAAACCAGTTGCGCGATTCCAGGCTCTTCTCGTGCAAAAACCTCTGCCCCACGTCGCGGTATTCCCAAGGCGCTTTGTCGATGTCTTCTTCGTCGGCCTTGACGATGGTCGCATCCATAAGGGAGTAGAAGTCAATGTTCATGTACCCAGGATGGCCCGCCAGGCGCTTGTCTGCTGAGAGACAGTGCTGCTTCTTCTGGGTATCGTCGCCATTGTGCCAGGGAGACTTCCATTGTCCGAGATGATTCGGCAGGTTGGCATTGCGATTCTCGTCCGCTGTTGGGACATCCCTGCTTTTCAGCTTCCTTTCCACGTCCCACACTAGCTCCTCGCCCATTGAACCGTAATAATCATCCAGCTTGGCTTCTTCAGATTCGTCATCGTCGGAGAAGTCCTTACTGCATTCACGATCGGAAGCTTCTGTGAAGCCTTCCTCGTTCACGTCACCGGTCTGCTCAGAGCCAAGGGTCGACTGGGCCACGGCCTCAGGCTCGGAGATCTCGCCGGCCGTCCCTCCGTCGTTCTGAATCGAGAACTTTGCGAAAAAGGCATCGATGTCCTCAACGCTACCCGCTTGATCCACAGTCGTCTCAGCGCCTCCACTTCCGGCGTGTCCCAAGCTCTGCATAATGGCGTCCTCCGCTAGGCGTTCCGCCTCAATCAGTTTCTCAGCTTCCACGGCCATATTTTGCAGCTGCAGGAGCTGCAGCTCGTTCAACACGCCGGGTTCTTGCTGCTGGATCTCCTTTGTCTTGGAGCCAGTCTTCTTCGACTTGGCCGGCGTCTTCTTCTTTTTTGTCTTCTTGCTACCCAGTGAGTCCTCGGCTTTCTCCATCAAGTGTTGCAGCACGGCGAGTTCCGGCTCCTTTGACTTGCCACGATCAGCCTTGCCGCCTTTTTGTGGATCCTCCTCCGCCTTGCTGCGCTTAGGACCAGTCTTCTTCGACGCCATCTTCGCTTTGACTGGAGCCTTCTCCTCCTTCTTCGACTTCGTGGATACCGATGGGCCGCCCTCCGTTGTGGCGCCGCTCTTAGGAGAGCTGTCCGCACTGCTGGGTTTGCCGACCAGCGCCGTAGCCTGGTCGCACAGACGGCTGAGCTCGGTCATGCCCTTGGCTATCCCCACTTGTGGATCCTCCGCTGCCTCCACTTTCTTTTCGCCTTGCTCCGTCTTCGCCTTGGGCGCGGCAGCAGCACTTCTGGCACCTTGGCTCGCTTCCGCAGCCTCGGGGCGCGTCGCAGTCGCCGCCACCTTCAACTTGCTTTCCACGCGCTCCTTGACGAGTCCCAAAATCTCCCGCGCTCCCGTCGCAGTAATCGCACCGTCGGCCACGTCCTGCGGCGTCGTCGCTGTGGATTTCTTGCTGGATCTCGCCGCCTCGCGGTATTTCTGGACGGCGGGAGTACCGACATCCGGCAACGCCTCCACATCGCCCACATTCTTCTCTCCCTCTCCCTTCTTCAGCGCGTCGGCCATCGCCAAATTCTGCCTATCCTGCTGAGCCTTGGCCCGTTCCTCCTTGATCATTCTCGTCACTGCAACCAGCGACAGGCCCCGTTTCCGGGCGTCGGTAAGAATTTTCCCCATGCCGAGGGAGTTGTCGTCTTGCGCGGCGGCCTGGATCTGAGCGAGGATGGCGTAGTAGTGCGCGTCCTTCTTCGCGTCGTCTCCGGAGTCGCTGTCGGTTACAGCGGCGGTGGATTCGGCCGCCTTTTCTTTCTTCGGTTCGTCCGCGATGCCGTTGGTGCATGGCTTGGGTTCACCTGCACCTTCAACGATTTTCGGTGCGCCTTTCTTCTTCCGAGTGCCCGCGGCCACAGGGCTCGTCAGCGCCGCCTTCCGCGCGTTCGCCAGGGAGCTGCGGTACCTTGCATTGGTCTCGACCTTCAGGCTAGGCGCCGCAGTCGCTTCTGCAGCAGTAGCTTCGTCCTTGCCCTCATCCAAAGAGAGCTTTTGCAAGCGCTCGACGAAGCTACCAGCATGGGCGACCGTGTTCAAGTCCACAATGCTCGACACGTCCGTGTGGTCGTCGCCGCCCGCGCTGGCGGGAGAGGCGGGTCCCGCCTTGGCGCGGTGGGTCCGCGCCCTCCTTGCCTCGCTCATGATCTTCCTGGCCCGCAACTGGGCCAGGGAGGGCTTGGTCAGGTTGCCATTCTTGGGCGTCGGGGCGGCGCTGAGGGCCGCGAGGCGCGCCGCGGAAAGCCCCGCCAATGGCGGGCGGGGGCTGCCCGAGGCCTCGGACGCCACGTCCGAGGAGAAGGAGAGGGAGGGGGCCGAGAGGGGGCCGTGCAATTTGGCGGCCGAGCGGGCGAAGAGGGAGGGCGACGACGCGCCGTTGTTGTTGGGAGAGCCGGTGGTCCCGCCCGAGGCGGCGGCGGCAGCGGCGGCAGCGCCAGCGCTGGGAGAGGTCGGATGGGTCATGACGATCGGCTCGTCCGCGCGGCGGCTCAGCCACTGCCCGATCGATGTGGCGCCGTTCGTGTGATGTGACCGTTGGCACGATGGCACGCCGTTGCGCGTTGTTTGTTTGTGTTGCAACTTCTTGATTGCTTACAACTTATGTACTACAAAATGCAGAACGCTTGTCCGCCCATCTTGGAAATGGTGCCATGTACCAGTTCCGCCGCCGCCCCATTCTGAGCTGCGGATGGTGCTTTTAGTACTAGTTCCCACGCTGATGAGCTGAAAACTCCGTTACCGTGAAAACTTGGTTCCAGTCAGTACAAATCACCGGCACCATTTGCGAGAGCCGAAATGGTGCCCCAAAGCGGACATGCGTTCTGCATTTTGTAGTAGGTACAACCCCCACATAATCAACTATTGCGTTATCTTATTTTGGGCTATGTACACTTATTTTACGCTGTAAACCTAAAATGATAACTCACCAGTATCGTATTTAGGTGTTTACCCCAGTTGTGACCTCATTCACTTTCACTTTCGCTCGCGGCTCTAAGCAGGAAGCAGCGCGCGCGCTCTCGAAGGCGAAGGTCGAAGGCGCTGCTGCGCGCTGCTGCGCCGCTGACTGCTGAATGGCAGATGGCAGCATCGCTGCTGGCAGTAGTGACGGTGAGCGGATGTGTCTCTAATCAATGAATCAGATCGAGCAGACATCATGTCATCCTGGAGGTTGCAACCCCCCGACGTCACATGCACGGTATTGGCGGACGACGAAACGGAGTTCGATGTCATCTCGCGGCTCAAGCCGTGGAGGGCGGTGAACGACGCCGCCGCTGGGCCGCCGGCACGCTCGTTTCTCCTCTACATTCCGCAAGCCCTTTGCGGGTCGCTGTTTGATGCCGCCGCAGTGGCGAGCGGTCCCTATTGGCTTCAAGATGGCGAGCAACATCGGCTGCCCGAAGACTACCCAGGATTGCGCATGTTGCTGGCCCTGCACGGGTTCACGGGCCGACCTATGCAGGAGATACGAAAGTGGCGCGCGGCGGCAACGTCACTGAATGCGGTAATCTTGGCTCCAGAGGGATCGGGATCCGGTGGCGAACTCGGTTGGAATGCGAACGACTGCTGCGGCGAACCCGTGACCAATGGGGTGGACGATGTGGACTTTGCCACGGGAGTTGTGGAGGAAGCTCTAACACAGTTGCAAAAAGGCACTCGATTCAAGAGTGCGCATGTTATTGCCACGGGATTTTCCAACGGGGGATTCCTAGCATCTCTTCTTGGGCTGATGCCTGCGGAGAAACGACCATCGTGGCTTGTGGGCATTGTCCCCACTGGAGGGTATCAATACGATGTGGAGCTGTATTCGGGGCCCAATCCGTTGCCGCTCATGATGCATCACGGGGGAGGCGACGCCGTCGTTCGACCCGGCGGCTGTTGCGCGAAGACGGAGAATGCATCCGAGAGCAACTGCGTCCTCGACATTGGGCTCAAGCAACAATCCTGCACCTCCGTCCAAACGGCGTTCGACCTGTGGCATCGCATCAACGGCTGCACTTCCCCTGACATATCAGAGGACACGGAGTATTCCAAAGAGAGAAAGATTCACAAGAAGGACACGCCTCTAGCACAATCCACAGTGACTTGCCAAAAGGGAGGGGGCTGCGCGGAATCCACCGTCTACTGCAATTGGCACGACGAAGGACACGCGTGGGGGTATCAATTTGCCGGAAGCGACATGACGCGGAAGTGGATGGAGGATGTATTCAGCCAGGCGGAAGAGGCGGCGAAGGCTGCTGCTGCTCAACGACGTTCCGATCGTGGAAGATACTCCTTCGTGGCCGCTACGATTTCATTGCTCGTGCTGGCTGCGATGCTTGTGTTCAAGAAGCCACGGTTTTGTCGAAGAGGAAAGAAGCGAAAATCAAGCGAGGACCTTTCGATTGAAGATGAAAGCGACCACATTACGTTGGTGGTGGCATAACTGGAGATGCAAATGAACCGAGCGTTGTTAATTCTAACGCGGTTATCTTCAGCACCAGCAATCAGCCAAGCATTGCCTCCGTTGGAACTAGAAGAGACTAGAGTGCCATCTCCTCCTTAGCCAACGCAAATCATGCGACAAGATACCCCTTTCGAAGCGACTGCTTGTGTCGGCCCATCAGTTCTCTCCGGGTAATGCCGTGCTGGCTCGCCGGCTCGAACACCCGCTGCAGCAGCCCCGATTGTTCCTCTTCGGGGTATTGGTCGCAGTAATTTCGCACGCACATGTACATGTACTCGAATGTCCGTGCGTTGGGCTTGACTCCGTTCTCGACCATTTTGTCGTACA
>JALLAP010000436.1:0-13341 GCA_036939355.1 Thalassiosira profunda | reverse complement strand
CCCCTGCTCAAAATGGTCCTCCACTTCATGGCCTACGGCAACTACGAGGGCAAGTCGATCCACGACCCGGAGATCCGATCGCAGTTCACCCGGGAGGCCGTGCTCAAGAGCGATTGGTACAAGGAGAGGCTCGTGACGAAGCAAAAGCGCGACGTGGCCCTGTGCATGCGCAATATCAAGGACCTGGAGGATTTCATGAGTCGCCCCGGATACGTCGCGGAAGCGCAGAGGCTTGGCATTCACGAGAAGCTGAGCCAGGCGCAGCGGCATCTCGTCCGCGTGAGCAGCGAGTCCTACTTGGCTGAGTTGGAGGGCACCATCGGGGCCGATCCCATCACCGTCGAGTAATGCAAGAGGATCTCTGGCAGGCCCACCATTTTGTTACAGATGTGTGGTGTTGTTTAGTTAGTTGTACTAATCTCGATGTAACTACAATCAATTGCAACAGAACGTCATTCCAGCTTCATACTCCGGACAAAGTACAATAGGTCGGATACAAAATGAAGCTATGTCTACCATATGAAGAAGATAGAAACTCCCTTGAATTGCCCGATCTGAGTGGTAGAGGGTCCAACAAACGATATCGCCTGCGTCAGCATTCCCCTATCTCCCACGACCTCGCAATTCGATGGAGCGTTTGTACCAACGCCCATTACGTCCTCGCTCGCTTGGCAGTCTTCTTCTTCTTTCCCCCGGCGCCCCCGCTGCAGCCACTGACATAATCCACCGCCTCCTTGAACGCCACCGGACTAATGTTGTCGACGTTGATCTCCACCTCGTCCTCCGCGGAATTTTTGATCAGCGCCTTGGGACACTTCGCCTCCAGATCCGTGATGACCTTCCCCAGCTCCTCCTTGGAGATTTTGTAGAGGCTCTTCGCGAACGCGCGCTTCTCCTCGATCGTCGGCTCGTCCACCAGACCCCCGTCCCCGGAGTATCCCCCCACCTCGTTCTGGGCGCAGAGCTTCTCGAACTTTTCCTCGAACTTCTTGGCCATCGTCTGAAGGTGCAATGCAAGATGTCAGAGGATATTCCACCTGCCAGACAATCCTCATATCCAGCACACATTCCTCACCTGCGCCAAGTTGTAAAAGTCCGAACCGTCGGCGTTGTACGTCATGCAATTCTTCCAGATGAGGCGGACGTCGTCGGCGGCGTCGTGTATGGTCTTGTACTTCCCCTCATTCACCTTCTTCTTGACCTCGCCGAGGTCCATGGGTTTCTTGATGACCTGGGGGTAGTCGAAGAGGCCGAGGGCCTCCCAGTCGACGGGATCCCGGAAGGGCTCTGTTGGTGTAGGAGTGGACAGCAAAGTATAAAGGTGAGACTTTGTGCATCCAAAACGACGAGGACACTGCCAGACACAACAATGAGACCACCACATCCTCGACATGCCTAGCAGGCTAACCCCTCCTCTCGGGACGTAGAACCTGGTGTCGAAAGGATCCAGCTCGTCGGGGCAAGCATGCCCCATACACATCTCTGGCCCACCCTGAAATTTGCTCATATCTTGTGACTCATCCAATTTCACTTCTCCAGAAACTAGGCGACCTCCCATGCACGCAAATGCCTCCATTGAATTTGCAGCACGGTCGAATTGCAATTCCACTCACCCGCATCCGCCTTGGCGTAAAATTGGCTGACGAGCTTGGCCATCGCCTGCCACTCGGGGGTGAGGTTGGACATGATGGATGTGCGTGTAAATTTGAGAGCGGGCGTGAGGCGACTCCGTGAAGGCGGGGAGGCGACGGTGCAGGACAGGCAGGCAGGAGCAGGCGGCGGCTTGGAGGGCACGGCGGAGGGCGGAATGGATAGCTGGATATCGTAGCGTGCGGCGACCGGCGGCTCGGCGGCTCGGCGGCGCGGAGGTTGTGTCCTCACGTCCGAATGAGACGGACTTTTGTGGACACTAAATCTATCTATCTACTGCCACCCGTACGCAGTCTACCGTCGTGGATCTTTGGATTTTGGATCCAACGCCAGACATCGGGGGGTGGAGTTGCATCTCGAGCCATAACTCGCCTCGTCGTCGCCGGGCACCTCGGGCCAGAGCTCTCATCGTCGCGCAGCGCACCAATTGCAACTGTCTAGAGAGGCGAGGCACGGACAGGAGGCGAGGGCAGAAGTTGGTTGCCATTGCCTAACTTCGTCATCACCGTCAGCAGCAGCAGCGCAGCAGGAGGAGGGCCATACAATACAGCACATCAACACCAAGATGGCGGACAAGCTCCAGAACGTGCCGATGACTGCCGAGATGCAGCAGCTCGCGAACGATCCAAACTTCGTCGTCGAGTTTGCAGTGGGAGATCCGATGCCGGACCTGGTGCCCCAATCGAAGGATAGCGGCATCAAGATGGGTGGGGTCTACTTTGACGAGCCGAAGCGTTACATAATGAAGAGCTGCCACATGTCCAAAGAAGACGTGCGTATCCTCGACATGGCGTCCGGGAAGGTCGTGCTGGTCAGCCACCACCCCGGCAAAGATCCCTACGAGAAGCTGGATCCTCTTGGACTAGGAAATACTGGAAAGAAACACGAAGTGATGGGTGGAGAATGGGAATCTAGCTGCAACGTGACGGCCCGTCAGCGCGGGCACCAAAGCTTTAAGATCCGCCCCAAGTCCCTCTCGCGGCACGGGCGGCAGTACATCAAAAAGATGCACGGGAAGGGTGAGGATACGATCATCATGAACATCGGGAAGAAGAGCAAGCTGTCCACGCAATCGATGCGTCCGCATTTCGAGGTTGGCAGGGGGGCCGATGGCGACGAGGAGTACGAAATCGTTGCGGACATGATGGCGCGGACGTTCACCATTCGCAACAACAAAGACGAGGTGATTGCGCAGGTGGCCAAGACGACCAAGGCGTTGATCCAGACGGCCGTCTTCGGTTCGGGGTCGGAGAGCACCATTGACATTGCTCCGGGCGTGGACTGCTCGACCATCCTGGCAATTGTGTTTGGACTCGGACAGGTGGGAAAGCACTACGTGAAAGATGCGGCCAACTCCTACGTGATTGATCCGCTCAAGGATTCTCTTGTGGATGGCGCAATCGATGCCGCCGACGGCGCTGGTTTGCCAGCCGGAGAGGCTGTCGGTGCCTACACGAGTGCTACCCACACTGCAATCTCTGAGAGCCACAAGCTGAAGAAATTTCACAAGTTCTTCGAGCAGACGTTCATGTGAGAGGAGGGAAGGTATGATTGCAATTGCACAGTGTTTGGTGAATGGTTTGCATAATAGCGGGAGACAAGAGAGTGAATTGTATTGGTTGGCAGGTAGAACAAGAAAAGACACAACAATTCTTAAAGTGAAAGCGAGCCGCCAATTGCAAACGCACATCCTGGCTCATCCCTTCTTGGCCCTTTTGTGTGAATTGCGCGTGTCGCCATTCTCCTCGTTCGATCCACATCCTTTGATATCATCATCGTCATCGAAGATTGCAGAGAAACCGTCCTCGTCGTTGGTTGCTGACATGGTCGCCACAGCCCACAGCGCCTTCCCTACTTTGCAGGGCGTCCATCCATTATCGCGGTTGCTGGCCTCATTCAATTCCGTAGCAAGGTCCCGGCACCTGTCGTTCACCTCCAAGTAGATTTTCAGTGTGTATCCTCTCTTGCCCTCGTACAGCGCCTCAATCACTTCGTCGTCCATGAAGGCAAAGACATCCGGTCGGTGCAGGCACAGGATTGCGGATGCTGTCGCGGGCCCGACTCCGGAAAGCGTGCATAGTTCTTTCATCGCCAATGTAATCTGCTCATTGTATTCTCCACTCTCATCATTCAAGGGAATCTCCTTCGCGGCCTCGAACGCTCCCTGTGCAGCTGCAACGACGGCTGCGTCGCTATTAGCATTCAGCAGCGGTTTGAGTGCATTGCGGGGTTTGCCTTTGAGAAACTTCCACTGGATCATCACATCCAACAAATCGTCTTTCGTCAGGCCAGAGGCTCCCCCCTTGCTCGCCCAGTCCTCCCTCTGCTTGTCCAACTTGACCAGCTTCGTCCCGCCCTTGGCCTTGATCATGGCCGGGTACGACGATGCCGCGCGCTCCCACTTGGCGACGTGGTCCGATAGCGGCTGCAGCGATACGAGTTGGACCGCCGCCTCGACGCCCGGTCGGGTGTAGTGCCTCGACTTCGACGCTGCTTTGCCCGGCTTGGCGGTGGCGGCCGACGCCTTCGTCCGCGACGATTGGCGGCGCTTGTACGCCATCGTCGTTTGCTTTGCGTTGACAAATGCGAGAGGTGCACCAACGCAGTGCACGTGCTCTGAGATTTGCAAATGAAGATGAGACGCGCGTCGAGAGGGAAATGAAAGCGTTGCCGATGAAACGCCTGCGAACGATGAATGTAGGACCAAGGCTGAGAGAAAGCTCGGCATCGGCCGGCGGTGCATGCGCTTCGGGGTGAATGAACCTGCCGCGAGGACGAAGGAGCCGCGAGGATGGACTCAGGATAGTAGGACCGTCACGTCAATCACGCGATCACGCGATCACGTTCACGTCACGCGTCTCCGAGACCTCCACGCACGCACGGACGCGGGCGCCCCTTCCCTCCTCCTACCTGCCTCCGCCCGAGCGAGCTACGGGCCTTCGAGCACGCCTCTCGCCATGACGCAACTCGCTGTTGCAGTCATGATGGTTTGGGCCCGATGTGCAGCGAGGCTACCGTCTACTGCGGCGGCGGCGGCGGCGGCGGCGGCGTTCATTCAACCGAGAAGCATGATGATGGGTCAGCGTCGTCGCCCATCACCATCACCGCTCGGGGGCATCAATGGGAGAGGCGCCGGCGCCGCCTGCTGCAGAATGATGGCGGCTGTCAATGCAGATCGCTCAGACGCATTTGTCTACACGAGCCTTGATGACGCCGATGCCGACAGCATTACCGATTGCAAGCGAGACCTCGCGCACGTCTTGTGCACAATTGAAAAGGCGGCCTACGCGGCGGGCGAGATCGCCCTCTCAACCGCGGGCCAAATCGCCGTCAAGTCCACCAAGGCCAACGTGCGAGACCTGGTCACCGAGAGCGACGTGGAGTGTCAGCGGCTCATCAAAGATTTGATATTGCAGGAGTTTCCGGACGATGTGTTCTTGGGAGAAGAAGATATCGACTTGAGCGGGGACAGCAGCAGTGCGAGTTCGGAAGCTCTGAAGGGTGCATTGGGTATTGCGGAAGGGAGCGGTGGCGAGGATAGGTTACTGTTTGTCGTGGATCCCATTGACGGCACGACGAACTTTCAAGCTGGTAAGACTGTCTCATATCATATCGTACAATCAATTGCTGCATCAGATGCCAGATTCACAAAGCCCACTGCATTCAGGGTTACCGATATATGCAATGAGCATTGGCGTGGTTTCTCTCTCTGGAAGTTCACCCGAAGTTGTTGCTGGAGTGATTTACAACCCGACTCTGGGCGAGATGACGTCGGCGGTTCGCGGACGAGGAGCATATCTGAACAACAAACGCATCACGCCGAATCACAGCGAAAGCAATCAACAACCTCGAACATCAATCCTGGGTGAATCGCTCATCAACGTCGGCTTTCCGGTGTGCAAAGAGGGCACTCTGCTCGCTTCGTCCAGGGCCGTCACTGCCCTTGCTACGAAAGTGCGGGGACTGCGCATGGTAGCATGCGCATCTCAAACTATGGCTTGGGTGGCGCATGGCAAGTTGGCAAGTTATTTTTCCTGGGATCTGAACGCGTGGGATGTGGCCGCTGGCCTTGTAATAGTGGAAGAGTCTGGCGGTTTGATCAGCAACTTCGATGGTACGAAGGCAGATATCTCGAGCCGGGATATGATCATAACGCGCAGTCCAGATTGCGTCGGAGAAGAAGGCCTTTTGAGAGACGAGATAATCCAGGTGCTGGAAGACAACGATTGTATTCAATACTAGAGATGTTCATCTTCACAGCGCCTTCGTCGCCAGGAGCTTCCATCTTCCACGTACGTACTTACCTACGGGAGCCTGCGCAATTTGCCGTTTGCACAAAGCCGAAGCCCACACCTGCCCACACAACCAACACCCAACACCAAGAGAGCGATGCTCTCCTCCCGGCCGCTCGTCCCCTATGCGCGGCGATCGCTCGCCAGGGCGCTCGAAGATGGCGGGCCGTCGATTCGCATCTGTCGCATTCGCCTCCACAGCGCCGCGGCAGCAACCGAAGGAGGAGGCGGCAAACAACTGCGCCACGTTGCATTGGGAATTGCAGGCGGAACCACCCTCGCGGCCCTCGGCGGGGTCGCCTACCTCAACCATCACGTGGGAGGGGGCGACGGCCTGTGGCGCACCGTGAGCTTCTATTCGCTCGCCATCCCGAAATACATCGAATATAGATTGCACATGCTCATGGATTCGCCGGACGAAGTGTGGGACCGATTACACGAGGACACGAGCAAGGCGGGGTTGGACAAGATCATGGAGCTGCAAGGGTTCTACGTGAAGTCTGGCCAGATGTGTGCTGCAAACATAGGCAACGCCTTTCCACCAATTTGGCAAGATACAATGGCGCCGTTGCAGGACGAATGTCCGTCGAGGCCGTTTGCAGTGGTCAAACAGATTGTGGAGTCGGAGTTTGGCAAGAGTCTGAACGAGATATTTGCAACCTTTGAGGAAACGCCCATCGGTGCGGCCAGCATCGGGCAGGTCCATCGAGCGACGCTGAAGGATGGGAGCAAAGTCGTCGTGAAGATCATGTATCCGGGGGTCGAGGACGTGTTTCGAGGTGACGTCCGGACGATCAAGATGTTTGCGCAGGTGGCCCAGCCGGTCCACGTGCCGCCGTTGATTGAGATCGAGAAGCAATTCATGACCGAGTTTGACTACGAAAAAGAAGCAGAGCAGCTCGACAAGGTTCGAAGGAATATGGAGGCAGCCAACATCGCCGGGGATGCGTCGAAGCTGTGCGCCATACCCAAGCCCCATTTGGACCTGTGCACGAAACGGGTGCTGGTGATGAACGAATTGAAAGGCAACAAACTGGTGGACGAGCTGAAGAGGGACATGAAACGACAAATGGCCCGGGTGGACAAATCCCTCGATAAATTCGGCGACGAAAAGGAAATGGAGCAGAGCTTTGCCAAGGAGTTCCAGCTGGGCGAGAACGGACCCACGGCCGCGGAGTACGATGCCTTCATCCGATTGCTCGATGCGAAACGACGGGCGTCGAACGCCTACGCGGCATTGTACAATTTGAGCGTGGGATGGCTGCCGGGGGTGAAGCGGAGGGAGTACGAGGGCAAGTCGTCGTTGCCCATCAACCACGCCAAGCTCATTGACGAGCTTTTGCACATTCATGGCCATCAGGTATGCAGGCTGCCAGTGCAACAAATACCCGAACAAGTGACGTCTTACCTTGATCCTCTTCTTGTCGCCGCAACGCACCAGATTCTCGTCGACGGCTGCTTCAACGGTACGCTTGAAAACTCTACCACTGCAGGGCAATCGATTCGTCTGCTCTCACTTTGGATCACCACCGCGTAAGCGACCCGCATCCTGGCAACGTTATGCTCCTTGGAGTCGAAGAAGGCCGCCCGCAGTTGGGTCTGATTGATTACGGCCAGGTAGGTCTGAAATTGCCACTTCTTGGCTCGTTCAAAGTGTCCTTCATCTCTTACACGCGTCCCCTCCGCACAGGTGAAAGTGTTGACGAAAGAAGAGAGGCTGCTGTTCTGCAAAATGATAGTGGCTCTCGCCAACGATGACAAAGACCAGATTTGCGATCTGTTGAAAGAGGCCGGTGAGTTGTAGTTGCAGTTATAGATGTGCAATCCTGCTGAGATCGGTGTGCGCAGGCAATTGACCGATGCATTCTCTCGCCGGCATCGATAGGCTACAGATCCGAAAAGATGGACAAAGATATCATGTACAAATTCGCGAGGGTGGCGTACGACGAGGACAATGCGGAGCTGACGGAGGGGCAGCACATTCAGTTGTACATGGAGCATTTGCACGACGAAGATCCCGTCGAGCACCTGCCGCAGCAATACATCATGGCGTCCAGGGTCTCGATTTTGCTGCGAGGTTTGGGGCACGCGGTGCATCAGAGCCGGAGCGTGGCTAAGGCGTGGAAGCCGATTGCTGAGGTGGCGCTTGCAGAGGAAGGACAGCCATGATTTGGACGTTCTGAGCGACGGTTGTGTTATCCACAAATAGATCTCTGATTGTCTTCCCATCGCCAGGTTCCCCAAATCAGCCGATCCCACATATCGAAGCCATTCTGCACCCAATCGACCTAGCAGTTATCTCCAAGCCAGCCACGCTTATTCCAGATGATACTGAGAACAACCGCGGCAGTTTTCTTCTTCACCCTCATTCCAGCCAAAACATAAGAACCAAAAGGATTGGATGCCGCCCTCGCGATATCCAACGCAAATGAAGGCTTGTGGTTCGTGTAATACTGAACGACTTGGTGACGCGTGAGGTAATGATCGATGAAGCCGGGCGTCTCCAGCATCTTCTGGACCTTTTCAGGCGACAGAATGACCTTACGCGACGCTGAAAAGAGATGTGGCTTCGGAGGACGTAACGTCGGGTCTACCACTGATGCGAAAGTGGAGAAAAGGAGGCGATCATCAAGAATCTCTCGGACCAACGCAATAGCTTCTGGGACAGCACAAGTAGACATCAGAGCATCTGGCCGAGAGCGGAGCACTTCGAACAGTGTCCCCAGGACGTTGATCTTCCACATTTTGATTGGAGATACCCATTTCCAGGCCAGGTCTTTGCTTGATGACGCTCCAGCATATGAGCTGCTCTCCTCGAGAAAGACCAGCAAATTCGGCATCAAAAACGCTGGAACGGACTCGAGTAAATCCATCCGGAGCGTGGAACCATTCCCTTTCGTAAGAGCGTATAACGCTTTGATCATCCTTCTGCCTCGAACTTGCAATTGCTGATCGGCAAATGCCATGTCGCCATTAGCAGCTCTCACGTATCTCGCCAACACCTCATCGGAGAAAGCGCTACGTTCGATAAAGAGCCTGTTCAAGCTCAGCGCAGCTTCATCTACTCCAATATAAGGGAAGAGGCCACAGCGGAGACGCACCTCGCACGTAGAGTTGGTATCGTGCATCGCGTTCAGACTGCTGTCGTCGTACACAGCTTTGCCCAATGTTTGGGCGCCAGAGTCCGTGAAATAATTGATGGCCAAGTCCAGCGACCGCAGATTCGTGTTCTGCTGCAATGAGTTCGCGAACAGCGGGGCATCTTTGTCGTCGAATCGATTCAATCGCAGGCTCAGGTGCCGAATGGGTGGGTTGTGAGACAGATGGTTGGAAATGGCAGCTGCATCCAGCACTGCCCCCGTGAGCCGATAGGGATTGCCCGTCATCGAAGTTGGTTCACCGTCCATGCATTCAGACATCTTGAACGTCGACATCTTGAACGTCTCCAGAGATGGACGCCTCATTGCTGCTAGTGCGAGAGAGGACGCGGCTACGCCGCTTTCACTCTTGTTGTTTGCGATGAAGACAAGTCTTAGGGACGAGTTCGAGTACAGAAATCGCGTCAAGGATTCGAAGCCGCGTTGGCTAAGCCTGTTGTTCTTCAGGCAAAGCTCTTCCAGAGGCATGGACTCGAGCGCAGGTAGCAGCAAGTCCAAGACCACATCGTGGAGCTGCACGTTGCCAATCACGAGCCTCAGACTGAATCGAGGGCCGTGTGGAGCTGCGCTTGTGGCTAAAGCACGCAGCAGTTGAGTGAGCTGCTCCCACAATGGCATTAGCACGTCGTCGTGCACGAGTGGAAGAAGGCCGGGAGGAAAGGGCTCTATTTCGACTTCCGTGCGACCAATTGGCTGGAAAAGCCGCTCCTCTCGTAGCAGGCGGTGGACCCTGTTCAGTTCTTCGGTTCCATTCGCAAGGCTCAGCTGAAATTGAGCCATCGCGTTCGCATAAGCTCGGCCATGGCTGGCAAGCCAATGCTCGGCCGGGATGATGTTGTCGCGGAGGTCCATGTTAGAGAGGTCGTTTGATCTGCCCGTGGTTTGATCCAACGAGAAAAAGTTGGAAGGAGCGAGCTCTCTCTCAGTCGCGCTCAGGAGATTGATTTGGACGAGACGTCCGTCTCTTCAAGCACTGTGGCTTGGGAGATTGGAGAAGCGGAACAGTCATTAGCTCCTTACTTGGTCTACGCGAAACACGCCCATTGCTCTGATTCGGGGCTCACCTGCACATACCTCCGTGCCCTACTACCACATTCATAACACTTCTTCTCTTCAACGCGCCTACCTCCGCCCGCCCCGGCCGCGCCTCCCGCCGCCGCCATGCTTCTGGCGCTTCCTCCGCTGCGCCCTCTCCTCTTCCTGCATCCGCTTCCGATTGTTCAAAAACCCCTCGAAGTCCTTCCAGTATTGCGCCTCCTCCTCTCCCTCGAGGATTTTGGCCGATCCCACCTTTTCGCCGGCCACCACCACGGTCCCATCGGTCAATTTGTCGACCAGCTCTTTCATTTCATCGGGCTTGGGCTCTTTGAGGCGGAGGTTGCCGGTGGACGCGCCGCGGTTGTAGTCCACGTACAGTCCGGACGTCTTGACGTCCGCGCTCACCCCGAGGGTGGACGACACGGCCTCCCGGAGGGATTCGCGGTCGCACGTCTCGGTCGACAGGCCGGTCAGGGCGATCACGCACCCCTTCTCCCAGTCCAATGTGACGGGTTCGAATTCCACCTTGGCCTCTTCCGCGGCGGCGTCCTCGTTCTCGCCGCCCTCAGCGTCGCCGTCGCGGGACCGCTTCTGCCCCGAGTTTTGGAAGCGGCGCGACGGCCGCATCTTCTCGACGACGAGCGCGTTGCCCTGGAGTTCCAGCACCGTCTTTGGTCCCTTCGTCTCCTCGTCGTCTCCGTCTCCCTCCGCTTTCTGGGGGAGCAGTGCAGTGCACGCCTTCTCCATCCCCTCCTCACTCTCGAACTCGACAATCGCCACGCCCAGCGGATAAGATTCACCGCGGCCGTACCCCCGATTGTTGGGCGAGGTGTACTTCTCGTCCTCTCCCGAAGGCGCGCGATGTTTGCGCCCATACCGGAGCTGGACGAGGGCGACGCGGCCGTAGGGGGCGAAGAGGGCCCGGAGTTCGTCGCGTGTGACGGCGTACCGGGGCTTGAAGGGCGACTTGTTGGTCGCTGCGGCGTCTTCCCTTTTCTCGGCACCATCACCATCGGCAGCCTCTTCTTCCTGCTTCTGTGCAGCCTCGTCGTCCTCCTTCGTCAGCGGCACGTTCTTGACGTACAAGCTGAGCTTGCTCCCGTCCCCCATCGTCTTCCAGTCGAACGGCACAACTCGGCTGACTTCCTCCCTCTCCTCATTGTAGGCGATCAGCTTTTGCAACTCCTCGCCCTCCGCACCATCCTCCCCCTTGGCCGCCCGCGCCAACAATCCCTTGTCCTCGCTGATCACCTTGATGGTGTGGAAGCGGAGGAGGTCGTCCAGCGTGAGGCATCCCTTGTCGGAGAGCTGGTTGCGCATCCACTTGTCCTGGCGGAGGTTGGCGTCCGAGAAGAAGAAGCGGAGGCGCTCGGTGAGGGAGGCCACAGTGGAGGCGTCGTCGGACGCGGCGGCGGGGGCGTCGGAGGCCATGGTTGATGTTGATGGGGGGCAGTGTGGGACTGCTGTGGTTGTGGTGGGAGTTTGCAATGATGTGAGAGTGAGAGCTCTTGGCTCTTGCGTCCTGCTCATTTTTGAGTGGACGCGCCGGAAAGATCCAGTTGCAAGCAAAGAACTGCGGACAGACAGATTTCAGCTCTGGAGGAAGGGAAAGAAGGAAGGAGGGAGGGGTTTTTCTATCACTTACATTTCTCTCTAGAGGTACTTAGGCTCCGCAGGGCGGGGGCCGGGGGGGCGCCACTCTTTCTCTTATTTTTTGCAACTCAGCGCAGCCCACATCACACTTCAACGATCCTCTCGCGTCCCCTATGCGACGAGCGGCCCGGCGCCTCTTCACAGCAGCGCGCGACGGCCTTCAGAACTCGCTAGCATCGCCGGCGCGGCGGAACGGCGGCGGCGGCTGGTCTTGCAACGGCCTCAATCGAGCCATCACCACTTCACCAACACCCATCACGTCCTCGGCCACCATGTCGTCGTCCGCCGAGCCCAACACCGCCGTCCCCGACGGCCACGAGCTGATTCGGGAGGGCCCCATTACGATGCTCTATCCCAAATCCGAGAACAGCGTCTTTTACAATCCCGTCCAGGTCCAGAACCGCGACCTCTCCGTGCTGGTGCTGGGGATGCACGCCGAGCGACGGGAGGAGCGGCTGTGGACGGGGAAGAAGCGGAAGGAGGTCCGGAAGGAGATGCTTCAGACGCAGAAGGAGGATCAAGTGGTGGGTGAGACGAAGAAGGAGACGAAGGAGGAGAGGAAGGCGAGATTGGCGGCATTCGAGCGCGAGCTTGACGCACGGGTGGCCGCGGAAAAGGCGGCGGTGGACTTCACCCAACTCACCAAAGAGTCGGCCAAGACTAACGACGGCATGTCGGTCTTCGAAGCGTTGGCGGCTTCGGGATTGCGCTCCCTCCGGTATTGGAAGGAGGTGCCGGGCATTCGGACCGTCGTGGTCAACGATCTGGATCCCGTTGCGGTGGACATGGCCCGGGAGAACGTGGCGCGGAACGGTTTGGCGGAGGACTTGGCCCCCGAGGATGGCGACGAAGAGACGAAAGAGGCAGCAAACAACGGCGCGGGGGAGAGCTCCCAACGGCACTGCAACCTCCGCGCCCCCGGCATTCACCTCCAAGTGGGCGACGCCACCCACGAAATGTACATCTCAAGACTCCCCCCGCGGCTGCACCCCGACCAAATGAACGCCACGCAGCGACGATACCAAAAACCGCAATACGACGTCATAGACCTCGATCCCTACGGGAGCGCCGCCCCTTTTTTGGACGCCGCAATGCAAAGCGTCGTGAGCGGCGGGCTGTTGGCCGTGACGTGCACCGACATGGCCGCGCTGGGGGGATCGCACCCCGAGACCTGTTATGGAAGGTACGGCGCCTTTCCCATCCAGCGGAGCGGGTACTTGCAGGAATTGGCGTTGCGGATATTGCTGTACCACATGTCCGTCGTGGCGGGACGGTACGGCCGGACCATCCGCCCGTTGTTGAGCGTGGGCATGGCGTTTTATTGCAGGGTGTTTGTGGAGGTGCGCGACGACAAGGCGGGGGTGAACGAGCTTTCATTGAACCACGGGCACTTGTTCCAGTCGATTCGGTGCTCGTCGTTCCACGTAACTCCGGTGGCGACGAACGACTTCGTGGCGGCGCAGCTGAGGGCGGGCGGCGAGGATGCCAAGAAGGGGGAAGGGAAAAAGAAACCGTCCAACGTCTATCGCAACGGGCGCGGGCCGTGCGAC
>JALLAP010000435.1:0-12932 GCA_036939355.1 Thalassiosira profunda | reverse complement strand
ACATTCGGTGCGTTGAATGGCGCCGCAGCGCCAGAGAATTCTGGGAAGGGGGCGTCAAAAAGAAGAGGCGCAAGCAGGCGAAACAATCGTAGAGCACGCATTGCGCACTGGATGGGCAGGCCTGGCGCGTTGCAATCCGCAGCCGGCTCGTAGATAAGCTCTCTAGAGGGACAACTCTTGCGGCCCACCGATGCTCTCCCTTGAAGGTCTTGTATAGCCTCGCCGCAACGTATCCACCTACAATTCCCAGCAAAGTGTACAGTAGGAGCTGGGCCGTGATCATCGACCCTCGATTCGCGGGGCTCAAGCGTCCCACAGCAGACAATGCGATTGACACGACGGTGGTGCAGAGCAATTGGCAGCCAGATCCACAGCACACCGACAAGAGCATTGGGCTGAAACTTGGGGGACGGAATACATCCGCGTGGACCGCGGTCCATCCCATGTGTTCGGCTCTCTCTTGTGATTCATCGGCCGCGATGCTGTTGTAAGAGCGGATGTTCCGGAGCAAGACGCGTATTATGACGGAAGCCAGAGTGCCCACGACAAGTAGAATGCCCAATGCTACTGTTGGGAGCCAGTGGACCTTGGATGGAATGGCATTGTCCATAGTCAGATAGATATCCCAACGCGATGCCCAGTGGAGATTCTTGTTCTCTGTCCAGATCACATCGTAGGTGAAGAGCACTTTACCAGCCGCTGGTTGATGCTCCCTCCCCCGCGCGTACACCATCTCGTAGCGGGTGTGCTCCTTCCGCGAGATTTGGGGGTTGCAACTCTCGATGGGATTCGTAATTCTGGCCGCCTTGTAGCCCAAGGCCGAATCGTCATCGTCGTCCGCCACATCATCGAAGTCGTGTTTGATGGAGAAGGGCTCGACGGTGAAGCGGACGACACGGGCCTTGTCGGGCTCGGTCTCCACACTGTGATACTGAATTTCAATGTTGACGTGATTGTGCACGTAGGCCTTCTTGGTATCGCTGGCGATGAAACCAACGGGGAAACCCTGCCAATACCTCGTGGTGATGGTGGTATCGTCCTCCACCTTGCTCGCAGCAGGCAGATTGTCTACAATCCAATTGGTGTGGTAATTCTTCCGAATCGCCCGCACCATCTTGTTGGGAGAGATGCCCTTCTGCTCCCCCCGTCCGAGGTTGGTAATGCAAAGCTGCTCGCAGTACATGTCCTCCATCATCCAAATACGGTACGGCGAGGATTGGATGCGATCACCTGCGAGGAACTCCCCGAGGTTCTGGTTGTCCATCTTCGGCCCGCCCTCGGGCTGGCAGAAGGGGAGGCGGTAGTAGTCCACCGGCAGCAATGTTTTGCTCGAGGTCAGCTTGTTCACCTTGAGCTTGACGCTATATAGAGGGTCCGCGCGGGCCAACCATTGTGTCGACAGCGAGGTGGTGGATGAGAACAGTGATGCGCACAAGCTATGCATATGCATTCAGTTGCAACTCACCTTTGGCCCTTCGCGAAGCCGTAGGGCTGGACACCGGGCAGGTAGTATCCATTCGTCCGCTGGAGCAGTAGCAAGAGGGCCCAGGCGAGCGCCCCTTTTCGTAGCTGCTTCCATTCCATCGTTGCCATCGCTTGCTTTATGGGCGGGGGGGGGGGAGGCAACCATCAAGCAGTGTGCTGATGGATGGGGCGGAAAACGAACGCGAGCAAGATCTGGGCTACGTAGGAATAGTACAAATGTATCTTGAGGACGAGGGAGAGCAGAAAGAGAGAACACCCAAGAGATCTGCAATTGATCTGAGCCCAGTTCAAGCAAAGACGCTCTACTCTGGTATCGTATGAAGGACTTGTGAATGTGCACAAGATTGGGTGTCCATCTCGTTTAGCTGTCTTCACTCGCTACGGAAATCGGGCTCATTCATCTTTGGTTTGTTCGTATGATAAGCACAAGTATTGCGCTCCTGAGAGCGTGCATTGTGTTGCGTACTGTGTCCATTTTCGCAGACCCAACCTTCCAAAGTCGTCGAGGCAGCCCTTTCTGAAGCGTCTGCGTTTGCCAAGTATAATTGATCACCCCGAGCCGGCCATGTCAATTGCCTCCTTCAATTGTGAAATAGCCTTGTTCGCCATTTCCATCGGTTCCTTCACCTTCACCTTTCCATTTCCTTTCCCGATCCCCAGAGTTTCAGTTTGCAATTCGAATGTTGTCAGTACCCGCTCAAAGAATCGTGTGATGCACCTCATGTGCACATCATGGCAACTCACCGGGCTGGTAATAGATAAACACGTTGTCATACGAATACTGGTCAGTCATCTGGAGTGAAATAGCAAGCTCGTCCTTCACCTCCATTAGGTCGAAATTGCCCGTTCGCGAGCTTAACCAGCGTGTTTTGCGACTCTCCCAGATTCCAGAGCTGGTTGACCGGGGGCGTCTTTAGAACCGTCCGCACTTTGTCCCACTCCGCGCCCTCGAGAAGCGCCGGGATCGCCTGTATTTTCGAGAGCGAATCGCTCAGGTCGGCCTTCAGCGCATCTTCGGCCGAGGCGGCGAAGGCCGGCGGCGCGGCGACAACGAGGGACGCCGAGGAGGCGGCGACCACCTTTGATAGGAAATCTCTGCGCGACGCGTCGACGCTATTGGACGAGACGGAGAACGCCGCGGCCGGCGACGATAGGAAATCTCTGCGCGACGCTTCGACGCTATTGGACGAGACGGAGAACGCCGCGGCCGGCGACGAGCATGCCGCGAGCACTGCGGCAGCTATGGGTGGTGACCCTAGTTAGCTCTCTAATAAATGTGCGCGATGGCTCCAAAAAAGGAAAAGTACCTAGAGTCATGCCAATATCTACTCGACCAAATGACAAATCCGAGGGCAGTATTGTACGACGATCAGCTCGCGCCGTAGAAGCCGATGGTGCCCTCGGATTCGTCATTTGGACGAGTATTGACCGCGTTCTGTTCGCATTTCTGTTGTTTTCCGCAACTCTGTCGGCCGAGGCCCAAGAAAACATGCCCCTCTCTTCCAACCCCTCCGGAAGCTAGTTGGGAAGGGCTTTGTGAGAGTTAGGCACAAAATCCCGTCCGTTAAGGCCCTCCAATCGAAGGACTCCTCGGCGGTCCCATCCCGCGAGTTTCATTTTGAAAATGTTAGAAGATTGCTTGTTATTTCGGCTCATTTGGCCCTCGAGATGCTCCATCACCAGATCAGCCATAACTTCGTCAATAATTGTCCGATTCGCACAATTCGAGTTGCAGCTCTCGTCTCCATTACCCCCTGCATCAATTGATCCAGTCTGGGGCGTCGGTAGTTGTGTTGCGGTCGCGCTAGTAGCCTTCCAGTAGATAGACGCTGTGATGTTGCCCTGATGATGTCCCGTCACCGATCCCCCGTTCTAGCGCCGGCGACAGGCCAAATCGCACCCTCCACGCCACTGCGCTCTGATCTATTAGCTCACACATCGAATGGTGTGGCCAGGAGGCGCAGGGCCAGCTGATTTCGCATGCATTCGGTCCAACCGGTGGACACTCATCGACGGCTATCAAATGCCATGCCACTGGATTGCCCGCCCTTGGTCTATAATTGGGCATTGTGGACTCTCTATGGGTCGGCGTTCGCTCTCGACATCCAGTGGATCGATTTCGGTGGCCGGAACCGTGCGGGGCTTCCCTTTTTTGCCGCCTATTCATCACTCTCTCAGCCTCCACAGCAGCTCCCCCGACGAACCCATTTTCTTGCCATGGATTCGGCCCCGTGCCGGCCGCAAACCGCCCTCCCGGCTGAATAACTGGACGCCTGCACCGACCTCTCGACCAGTACCAACGTTCTGCTCATTGTATGGTCGCTCAAAGCCGATTGTGGCGTCTCCCTCCCCCTCTCCCCACCAGATTCCAACAAACGACCGCTTCTCCCCCCGCATTGCGACGATCAGGCGAAAGGTTGACGCCGTCTGACGCCGTCTGACGCCAATGCCCCGCCCCCATCTCGTTCATTATGTATTTCCCGGATCCGGGGTGAAGTATCAGCGGCCAAATCAGTCGAACAACGGTCGGAGGGCGGGTAATCGCGTCTCACCATCGATTGCAAAGAAAATCACCTCTCAGGCCCATCTGGAGCCGACGCAGTCTCTCCTGATCGTTCGCACTCGCTGTTTCGACGCATCTTCACCCGCCTACGCTTATGGCCGGGCCGGGGGGCGATTGCAACGGCGAGCAAAGGCGGCGCGTTGCCCCACATATCCCAATTTATGGGACGACGTCCTCTCAACTTCAAGAATCAGCGCGATGTCGCTTAGCGGCCGTTACCGGCGGCAATAACGCCTACGGAGCGGAAATTCAGCACACAAGGACGACGGGGGAGGTCGAGAGCTTCAATTCGATAGGTCGGAGGTCACTGAGGGGCGTGGAGTCGCCGAGATCTCCGCCATCGTCTGGGCCCTTCAAAACGGCGGAGGAGTTTGATCTTTGAGTTGGCCGATTTCGAGGGGATTTTGGGGGGCCGACCCCCTAAATAAAATCAGCAACCTGAGAGGACCCGAGGTGATGCATGACCAAACCAAGGTCCATCTCGGCCAGCCCACTCCCCATTGGACCTCTCGGTACCTTGTGGGGCGATAATTCGACCATTGGGCCGAACGGGGGGCTCCGTTCTGAAAATTACATGGTGGCCGCTAACAAAAGTAAGTGAGCATAACTTGTGCAATATTGGCCCTACGGAGGTTCCCGGCCCCATTTCCCGACCTCCATTGCACCCCGAATCGATCCTGCAAGCCGCGGGAAGATTTGTGAAATTTGCTACAAGGCGCTTATTACTAGCGTCACCACCCATAGCAGCGCATAGGAGGGTAGTGCGAAGCGCGGAGGGTGCCATGGTGGAATAATGAGGTGAAATGGCCAGAGGAATGCGGAGGCGGAGGCGTGGTCGTCGAATGACTCATCACAGGCGACTGTCACTCCTTCCCTCCTCCCTCTTCTTGTCCCATGACACTTGGTGAGTGTCCCAGTTGGCAAATTTTGGGTCCATCAAATTGCAATGTTTTGTTGTTTCTCTGCCCAATGGGTTCTGTTCTATCACATTTGGGCTTTGGTTGAAGGGTTAAGCTCTTTGGGGGGGCCTGGTTGACCCCTGAAGTCGGCCGCTCTGTCCAAAAATGAGTCCGATTTGAGCAGAGCACCTGACTTTGACATGGCCTCCAGCCATCCGTTGACGGAGTTAAGGTGTGAAAGTGGCTTCAATGAAAGCCAAGACCAGGAGAACCCACTGTAGGAGCCAAAAGATGAAACCAATGCTAGACACCTTGCTTTGCAGTTCACCGCCGAGCTCCGTGCGCCAATAATGGCGACGCCAAGGGGATGGCCCCAAACTGCACATGCTGAGGACTGGGGCCATCGCCCTCTCTGACAGACGATTGTCATCGCTCTCGACAAACGCATCTACCTACCTTCGACACCCAGCACAACACGTCGCTTCTCCACAGAACTCACCCACCTCCACCACGTCAAACGCAACGAGCACACGCTCTTCTCCGAGATCACCCATACGATTATTTCGCGCTCGTGATCAACGGCACCACGGTCCGGAAGCCCTACCTCGAGTACGGCGTCGACGTGCCGGCGGACAACTTCCTCGAGGACATCGTCTTCTCCTCGGCCCAGAACCGCTTCCGGCGGAAGGAGAAGGAGGAGCCCGAGCCCGAGGAGGGCGACGCGCCCAAGAAGAAGAGGGGCAAGTACACAACAAGCCCAAACTCCAGACCTGGCCCGACCTCACGATGCTCGACGTGAAGGGGCAGTTCCAGTTGAAGGAGAAGAGAGCGGGCAAGGAGGAGATTCCCGCCGCCGACAACATTGTCGTGGCCTACATCGACGACAAGGGCGTGAACGGTTCCCGGAAGAAGAAGTGATTGGATCACTTTCCGGAACCGGCGCTTTGCCACTGCATCCATTTCACTGCATAACAAAGTAGATTGTTCACACACTCTCCAATTATTGTTGCGTCACCTCTCTGCAGTTGTTGTTGCGTCGCCTCTCTGCAGTTGTTGTCGCGTGTCCATCCCGATTGATTGTTGCATCAGTATCCAGCGGTACCGAGCACAAGCACGACGATTTGGTTTCAGGCGACGCTGGCGTGGCTCGTCATGTCGTTCACGTTGAAGGCGACGGCGGCGTTGGAGAGCTCGTGGACGGCCGTGTCGTTGACGCCCAAGTCGATCTCGCGGGAGGAGTTGTCGTTGGAGGCAACGCCGACGGTGGTTGGAGCCGAGGCGACGCTGGAGTTGCTGCCGTTGACGTTTGGGATGAGAGAGTGAATGGAGACGTGGTAATGCCTGCCGGCGGCGTCCTGCGCGGACAGCGCTCTCCGAGGCGCCTGGGCGGCGGGCCTTCGAGACGCTGCGCTGGCTCTTTGTCTCCATCACCTCCCACGGCGCCTCGGGCTGCACCGACGCGCTGTCGCCTCCGGACGATGCGTTGAGCCCAAGCGAGAGCAAGTCGACAGCGCAAGTGCGAGACGAGGGAGAGTCGCCGCTCGGCGTTTTTGGCGTGGAGTGGAATGGCCGGGCGGTGATTTTGGCTGGTCGAAATTTCGATACAGGGTGCCTCCTCCACGCCGTGCCAAGGGCCTCTCCGGCCGCCGCGGCCCTCTCCAGCTCCAGCGGCGGCCAAACGCGCTGCGACGACCACACAGAGACGACGCCACGACGCCGGGGGTGGCTGGCGAGGCGGCGGGCGTGGAGGGGGGCGATGAGGCGGAAGGCGTGGGCGTGGAGGTGAAGTCGAGCACAAAAAGTGAGAGGGTGCAGAGGGCGGCGCTTCTCAAAAACGACACGCGTCCACCACAGAAGCCCCCTCCAAAACATCAAGACCAAGACCATTCAGAACTGCCCTTGTGTGTTGTCCCCCGTGGCACTTGTGCTACTGCACCAGTTGGTGAAATTGGGGTCAATAAAATTGAAATCTATCCTTCATTTCCCACAGAGGAGGTTCTCTTCCATCACCCTGTGACCTTTATTGGATGATTGGTTCCTTGGAAGGGGACAGAGGGAAGCTGTGAAGTCGGCCGCTCTGCTAAAAAATGCTGAGTCCGATTTTGCAAAACAACTGCTGTTTGGCCTGCCGCTCCTCCGTCAATTCACGGAGTTGGAAGGTCAATGATGGCTTGGATGAAAGCTAATGACTAAGTCTACACATTGACCATGCAAAAGGATGAAAAAGAAAGAGCATGGAGGGGCTAAAAAAGTCGTAAGCCCGCACGCGGTATCGAACCACGGACCTTTTCATTACGAATGAAATGCTCTGCCACTGAGCTATACGGGCGTTATTATGTGTGGAAGTAAATACAATTTGAGTAGCGCAGTCTAACAACAAGTCACTTTTCAGAGCTCTCCCGCCCGCGCGCGCGCCTCCGCTCCGCCCTCTCCGCCCGCAGTGCCAGCGCACAACGCCCCCAACCCTTCGTCCACTTCGTCCCCGCCGCACGTTGCATCCACCTGGGGAGCAGTTGCCATCGGCTTCTCTTGCGATCAGGGAGGGCGCCGAATTCAGTGCACATCTTGGGTACGCCGCGGACGCGGGACACGGGGAGCGAGCTTGGATCCTTGAGAGGGTATCCTGATTTCAGTGCATATCTTTTGTGCGTTGCTAGACGCGGGGCTTGTGGGAGCGAGCCCTCGGTATCCTCTTGATTGGGTGTCTTGCAAACAAGATGGGTTCCACCCAAAGCGTCCCTGCAACTGAAAATGCCGGCGAAGCCGCGAGGCAGCCGGCGCCCGCATCCTCCGACTCCAAGCGGGCAAAGGCAAAGCCTCCCGCGAACGAGTCGGCCTACGCCAGAGCTCAGCGGATATGCAGAAAGAAGAAACGGGCCTACGACGGATGCTACACGGCCGCACTGTCGAGCAAGGAGGAGGATTGCGGCGACTTGTTCGAGGCGTACCGAGCGTGCTTCTTGCGCGTCATGTCGACCGATATGGAGAAGAGGGGAGTAAAAGTGAGTGAGAACTCGATGGTCGGGGAGTATCAAGAGGAGGTGGCGGACGATGAAGAAGGAAAGAGATGACACATCAATTGCAATTATTGTGTGGCACGGCCTGTACAATGGCGGGGTTTGACGCCCACACGACATGCAGGAGTGCCTACATCAGAGAGATATCCAGATGTGAGTACGAGCGCAAACGTCTTACTAGCGGGTTACATCAATACAATCAACCGAGAGGCTGCAATTTTGATACATGAATAGGACGGATAACGTTGCTGGCGGAAGCTCAGAGGACACGCAATGCAAGCTCAGAGAAAAGCTTCCGAGCACAAGTAGAAGACAGACTTGATGCACGACACCAAAAGATAGAGTCCGGGGAGGTCTCGAGCAGAGAAGCTCTAAAGAGACCCCATCGAGGACGAATCCTTGTAGAGCTCCCACTTCGTAGACTGGTGCTGCTGCCACGTCTCTTCCAGGGCGCCGTCACCGACATAGCAATGACTGCTTGGGTTTGAGATACCAACCAAATTGGATGGAGTAGCAACAGCAGGCTGACTTAGATCCCAAAATGGAGGACTCTTGGCGCCCGTGGATGGAAACGGCGACTCGGACAGAGTGGATACTCTGGAGTGCATGTCATCGTCGGAAATGTCGCTGACAGCAAACTGAGGCGTGGAGGGCACTTCGATTTCAACGGAGCCGGGAGCACCCTGGGCGATTCTGGACTGGGCGTCACTGGCGGGCAAGTCGTCCGTGCTCGCGAGTGCAACGTTGTCTTCATCTTCGTTGCCTTTCATTTTGTTGGAGTAGAGAAGGAACGCCATCAAAGCAAGGACGCATGCCATCCCTGGAAAGGAAACAAACGAAACATTGTCGTCTTGAGTTGAAAGCGAACGAACGCAACTTCCAATGTTGCAGGAGACTTACCAATCAACGCCAAAACAACAAGGGTGATTTCAGCACGGCTCTCCTTCTGCTCTGAGGGAACAATCGCCTTCGTCGGCGCCGGAAGCTTGTTCTCTTCGTACGTCGACCCAGCGAGAACCAACGACCCGTCCTCCAGAGTGAAGAATACGGAGTTCACCTTGATCTCATCGACCTGGCTCTTGGCCGTCCGGAGCCTGGCAGCCTTCAGCGGGCCCTGCCGGAGCAGCAGGTTGAAGGCGTCCACGTCGAAATAGCGGATGAGCAGAGTGATCAGATCGTTCGCGGACGGGGCGCCCTGAAGGGAGAAGGACGCCACGCCTGAAAAGAACGCGTGGATGCGGACCGTAGGGGACTCGGTCGCCTCGCTTCCGTTGTTCTTCACCTCCACGCTCAGAGAGATACCTGTCAACTCGTACAGCGACTTGGGGAGGTGCTGGTCGAACATTGTGTAGATCATGTGGGTCATTGCCGCAATAAGGACGCGGTTGCTCTCGAAGCTCTGAGACAGGCTCGACGACAGGGTGATATCTGGTTTTGGTAAGATTGGCAACGTGAGTGAGCTGACGAGAGAAGACAATGCCATCTGGTCATCAGATGAGCGGAGCCTTACCACAGATGATGCGTGGAAGGTTCACGAGAATCGAAGTCGCTGGATCTACGTCGGTGCTGATCCCCAAATCGGAGGTGCTAGGCTTGGCCCAGGTCGGCGAGTACGCGAACTGTTGCTTCGGCGTTGGAGATGGCGTGGGGAGCATCGTGGTTGGCGAAGAAGCGCTTGGGCGATGGCCCTCCTTGCCATCCTCATGGATACCAGATGCATTTGATTGAGACGGCACATGCGAGGTTGCATTTGAGGACAACGTGGCATTCTCCGCGGCCAACTCGTTCGTTGCGTCTTCATGCGCAGCGTTCGACTGCGTGGCCGTGCTATTCTCTGCCAAGGCACCTTCGTGTTCGCTTCCACCAGCTGCACCGGACGAGACAGCGTTAGCACCATCACCCACAGCGTCCGCAGGTACCTCGTTGTCAGCACAGCGGCCGACCATCAGCCATCCCTTGTCAGACGTGCGCGGAGGCACGAGGCTGCAGTAGGCACTCTCTGGCCATGGCTTGCATTGGTAGATGAGGTGGCATCGACCCGTACGGCAGCGGCGGTTGCGCTTGAGGGAGACACGGTCGCCTTCCTGGTACTGCTTGATTTCGTCGAACTCTGGCGGGCAGCCCCCATCCACCGCTCCGCCGTCAATTCCCTGCTGAGAGTTGGCGAAGGTGGGAGCACTTGGAGCTTTGCTAAAGATCGAGGGCGAGTAGGTTGGGACCAATGCAGTGGGCGAATAAGTCTCGTCATCGCCGGTCTCGGCGTCGTCGACTGCGGTGGTGGATGCAGTCGCCGTTGCTTTGGTAGATGAGACAGAGATCGAGCCAGGGACGATGAGAGTGCTGCTCGTTGTCGTGCGCGGACCGGTATCATCTTGATCGTCCATTGGAATCGGCGAGGGCACAAAGGCGTCAGCAGGAGAGGATCCTGCATCATTCGGCGGGGTACCTTCCGAGCCGTCAGTTCCGGTGGCGATCGCGTTCGGCTCAGAAGCTCCAGTCGCCGCCTCCGGTGGCGCAGGCGCAGGCGAGGCCGCAGACGGGGCCAATGGAGCACTGCCGGCTGGGCTCGTCAAAGTGGAAGGCGTCGTGGGCGACCGCGTGAGCACGGTGCCATTGATGGTGACAGACAACAGCTCGAGCAGGAGCTTCTGGATCTCCGGGTCGTCGTTCGAATCAGGATGGGCGGCGAGCTTCGAGACGGCCTGATGCGCAGAGTTCGCCATCGAGTCGAAGCGATTGTTGATGATGCCGAGATTCTTGGGCTGGCGGACCAAAGCGTGGTCGACTGTCGCCAAGGCTCGACGCCCGGCGGCCGGCGATGGACGATCCTCGGTGGCAAGGGCCGTCGCCGCCGACAGGAGGAGGGCAGCAGGTAGCGATCTCATCGTCAGAGGCTTGGTAGCGAGGCAATCGTTCCAGTAGTTGCAAGTGAGAGTTATGGCGGAAGGAGCGCATGGTGTCGGCGGCGACAAGCGTGAGCGATGGCATCGATCGAAGAGCTGTCGCCCCGCAGACTCGCTCATTCACTTTGGGCTGGGAATTTGAGGTGAGCCATGGCTAGTAAACTGCGAGTCGCGACATCTTGGAGGGAAGTTGCAAACCCCCAATGAATGAGATGATCGATCAATCGAGCACAGACCAGGCACAGCGCTAAAGAATGGAGCGCCGATCCACATGGGTTCCGGTCTATTGCAGAGGTGGCACAGAGCCGCAGAGCAACCCAAAGCTCCATATGAGCACAATCAACATGATACATGTAACATCTCAACCTATTTAATGTACATATCCCTTGGATGGGCGCACCCAACTGCGTATTCAAGCACTCACGGAGTAATAGAATGAACGGCTGCATCCTGCGGGGCTGTAGTCTTGGCATGCGCTGAGCTTCCGCTACGGCTCCTGGTACAGGTATCTTCCATTGGGCTGTCGGTCTCCAGCAACTGAAGAAACATCTTTCGGCATTGCTCGACGCCATCGTCCCCGAAGCTCAAAGGCAACTCGCAGGCCTCAAACATGATACCGAAGTACTCAACCGAAGATCCGATGAGGTCCAACACTGCAAGGTTGGAGGGCGGGCGCTTGTGCTCGAGGACGAGCTTCAACGCTGCAAGAGCGATGGTTGTTGGAGGAAATTTGGTGATGAAGCCGTAGTTGATTGCGGCCAGCTTGGTGAGGTACGACGCTGCCTCCATGATATCTTCCTCAAATTCAACGAGCGCAGAGTCATGCTCATGATGGCCGCTGGGGCGAGGGAGCAAGCTCATCAAATCACGGATGATGGTGATGGGAGATGAGTAGTTGATATCCCATTTCAGAGCATCAAGTATCTTTAGCTCTGCGCCAAACAGCGAGCGCTCCCGGCCCTGGTGACGGCATCCTTCAGTAATGCTGTTGATCTGCTCTCTATCAACGAATGGGCTTGTTTTGACGGCAATGAAGACGGAGGCCACACCGATGATGGATATGCGATGCGGCAGCTTGATGGCGCCTGACACGTACTCCGGCACAACCGTAGCGAGGTACCGGTCGAAGACGGACGCGGCTTGACTCAGGACTTCTGCATTGATATTCATATCACAGATGCCCTGAAGAGTATCCCCGCGAGCGGAGAAGATACGCCGCAGCCTCGAGGCGGACGCATCATAGTCTGCGGCGGTGCACGACGGCGACGATGCCGCGACATAATTGAGGCACGTGTTGGACCTCTCCACCTCGACACTCTTCAGCCTCAAGAGGCGCTCTTGCAGGTCGGCGAGGCACGGGCTCATGATGGAGGCGGGAGGGTGCGATGATGATGATGGCAAGCCGTTGCTGCAAAATTATGATGGTGCACCGCTCACACGCCGTTGCAGGTTTCAAAGCAAGTGCCTGCAGCGTGCGAGGCCTGTGCAGCGATGCTTTGCTCTCTGGAGACATGCAGCCATGCAGCATTGGATGCATTCTATGCTTATGCATGATGGGCATGTCTCACGGGAAGGAGCCAAGACCGTCGAATGTCTCACACTGCATAGATCCTTCGCGACGTCGTTCCATCGCGTTCCGTGCACATTGCTGTGCAGTTTTGAGTGCCTGGGTATCCAACCAACGTGTCATCCCTCTACTTCGCCCAAGACATCAAGTCTGCACAGAGACACACACGTGTTCGATCTGCATCCTAAACTGCGCAGCTATTGCACAATGGCCGGCTCGTGAGCCAATGAGATGCCCAAGATGTGCAGTGTCAACCCTGCGCAGCCCAAGCAGCCAGTAGGAGGTAGGAGGTGCTTATTAGAATCCCGTTGGTGCACTGCTGTCGTTTGCGCGCACAAACTCAAGATCCTCGCCCATCCAACCGATGGGACAAGCGTTGGCAAAGAAGATATATCGAGAGCCGACGACGCATTTGCAACCTCCGCAGCACGCACCAAGGATCGCCATCCAACCCCTCCGCAGTCATGTCCGGCAAACAAGCAGAAGATACTACGACGG
>JALLAP010000434.1:0-13220 GCA_036939355.1 Thalassiosira profunda | reverse complement strand
TTAGGAATAGCCTGCACTAACTCGTAAGACAATTTTCTAGGCGCAAACGATGCTTATTTGTAGATAGCTGTACATTCTCTTTGACACCGAACCGAAACAACAACACACTTCGTCCGCAAAAGGCCCGGCCGGCATTCCTGTTATCAGGAAACTTGCCTCCATCGCATCCATATCCCTACTCGGCGGAGACCACCACGGCGTCGGCGTCGTCCCGCGCCTCGACCTTTGCCACCGACGCATCGGGAGCGGCGGGATCTTGCACTTGGTCCTTGGGAGACGCCGCGGCCGCCCCCTCGACGGTGGGCGACGCGCTCTTCTCCTCCGGGCCGTCCTCCGTCGCCCCCTCGGTCGCGGCCAGCGCCGCCTCCAACTCCTGCACCCGCGCCTCCCGCTCGTGGAAGTGGAGCGTCAGGAGCTTCAACGGCGACCCGGCCGCGTCGATCCTCTCCGTCGCCCGGTGCAGTTCGCCCTCCAACGCGGCGATCCGCTCGTGGGCCCGCTCCAACTCCCCGTCCTTCGACTGCACCTCCTCGCATCCGGCCTGCAGCGAGGCGCGGAAGGCCTCCTTCTCCTCGCCCATCTTGGCTTGCAGCGCTTTCGCCTCGGCCCGCGCCGCCTCCTTGGCGATCCGCTCCTCCTCCGCGGTCTTCTCCGATTCGGCCACGGCGGCGGCGAGCTTGGCGTCCCATTCCTCCGTCGCCTTCTTCATCTCCGCTCCGAGCCGATCGTTCTCCACCTTCAACCGCCTGGCCTCCTCCACCGCCGCCTCCGTCAGCGTCCGCTCCGCCTCCAGGGCCGCGTCCTTCTCGGCCAGCGCCGCCTCGAACTTCTTGGCGTCTTCCTCCGACTGCCTCGTCAGCTCGTCGATGCGCGCGTTCTTCACGGTCATGGCCGAGGGAATCAGCTTGGCCGCCTTGCGCTCGATGGTGTCGTGGAGTCCGGCGATCTCGGCCTGCTTCGCGACGAGGAGGGATTGGAGGGCGTCGAGTTCGGACTGCTTGGCGGTCAGGGCGGATTGGAGGGTGGGCACGTCGTCGATGGGCGTTCCGCCGTTCAGGTGGAGGATGGACTTCACCTCGATGTCGCTCGGGGCGGGGCTGACGGCCGTAGGTTCGGCGTCCGGTTCTCCTTCGCCTTCTTTGACTTGAACAGGCTCCGACTTCGCCTCCTCTGCCGGACTTTCGACAGCGGCCGTCTCCCGCGCCGGAGCCTGGTACCGCAGCGGACTCGCGTCGAACACCCGCTCCACCAACCCCCCGAATCCGTCGGTGCACGAGGCCACCTGCTTGGTCACCTCCTTGCCCACCGCCTCGGCCTTCCGGGCCACCTCCTCGACCTGCCGCCCGTCGACCTCGCACTGGACGGGCGCCACCACGATGTCCTTGGTGTCGGCCGCGCTCTTGAAGAGGGTCTTGACCGCGTCCTCGACGAGGCCGGAGAGGCCGGTGCCGCACGAGGCGAGGTGCTCGGCCACCCGCTCGGGGGTTGGGGAGGTCGTCTCCGCCTCCGCTGGGGCGGCGTCGGCCTCTGGCGTGGCGTCGGTCTCTTCCTTGACAGCGTCCACTGTCGTCGTCTCGGCCATCTTCTCAGTCTCGCCCTCGCTCATCATGACAGTATGTGGTATATGTTTAGTAGCGGCCGTCGCTGTTGAGATGTGTATTGGCTGGGATTACTGGGTCGAGGAGAGTGCATGTACTTTGTGTTGGTGCATGTATTGTGAGGCACTACTTTCCCGCGGTCCAATGCGCAACGGCTCTACCGCGCGACGACGAAGAGGGCGCACGAAGCTGTGTGGCGTTGTGCCCTCTGCGGTTGGGCAGTGGCCTCTCCCTTCCCCTCTTTGCAAGCACAAGAATTAAGAATCAAGTCAATTTGAACTTATACTAATTCCTACACGATAAATGGCGAACCAACGAGAAAATCGTTGTATGGATTTCCCACGTGGAAATTCGCCGACTGTCGCAAGGTAGGTAGAGCCAAAGTACGTACAAAGTACCTACGCAAAAACGGATCTTGCAAAATCTTTGGACGTCGATTTTCTATTCAGCACACTCCCGGCCGAATAGCGATCCGTTGCTGCGCCTCCTACACCCCAACCACGTCCAGCGCCGCCGCCCCTGCCAAGGATAGGTAATTTTCCCCTTTGTTGCTTGCCCTTTGCGCGTTGTGGCGGTCGGTCGGCCGGGAGTGCCCGGGGTGCGACGGATTGCAGAGCGCATCAGCGTCATTTTTTCTGGATCTGGTCCACGACGCAGCTCTCTGCAGCTCTCGTGTAGGCGTGGGCGGGGGTCGACGTCGCGCTACGCCACTGAAATTTAGCGGGGCGGCGGGAGACGTCGGCTAGACGCCCGGCGGCTGTTGCGGCCATCGACCCCGCCGAGACATCATATTTTATTTTTGCATCTTGCTCGCTTCGCCTGCAATCAACCACAATACCAACCGCGCGCGCACCCCCGCACTCTCGTCGCTCACAATACTTGCGCCATCTTCGTGCTCCATTAATTGCAGTATCAAGCAAAGTCATGGAGGCATCGCTAGGAGCGCTCAAGGCCCCTCCCGAGGAGATGGCACCGGAGGTACGAATTATGACACATGATGTGCTCATATTGTGCTCATAATGTTCGTAAAAATATTGTGCTCACATTGCCTCTAATTTTATTGCAGGGCGTCGGGGCGGGGAATGGGGCGGCATCCCTCTTCGCCTCGCNTGCTCACATTGCCTCTAATTTTATTGCAGGGCGTCGGGGCGGGGAATGGGGCGGCATCCCTCTTCGCCTCGCTCCCCGAAGTGTGCTGGAAGCAGGTCGCGGCCTTCGCCGCCCCTCCGGACATCTACAACCTTTGCCTCTCATCCAAGATCTTTTTCTCCGATGGCATTGGCACGGACGGGGAGAGGAAGCCCGCCGCCAACGGGGGGAAGGCTGGCGACTCCGACGACGACGACGTCCCCATGATGGCGAAGCACCGGGCCCAGAAGAAGGCGGCCAAGGAGACGAAGAAGAGCAGCAAGAGGAGGAAGACGGGAAACAAGGGGGGGAAAGCTACCACTGCTGCGGCTAAGAATGGCGGGGATTCGTCCGAGGCCCCGCTCCTCGCCACTCGTCTCCTCCGCGCATCCCTCTTGTCGTCTCTGGGCCGCGTTCTAGAACACACGGGGTCGGGTATTACGCTGGAGTCGGCGCAGGCGCTGGCCGATCTGCCCGAGGGGTCCGTGCTGATTGCTGGCTCGGCCGTGGCATCGGCCTGCCTCGGCGTTCTGTGGGGTACCAAAGGCCGGTACACCGATAGCACCCCTGATGTGGACGTGTATTGCACCGCCAAAGTCGCTCCGCTGGTTCGCTCGGTACGTCTTATGCTCGTGTGCATACACTGGAATGTTGGCTCCGTCTCTCATAAATTTTGTTGCGTGCTCATCGCCGATGCAGTGGCTCGTCGAGAGTGCCAATGCCATTTTCACGGGGTTTCATGATACTTACATCGACATCGTCGACGATCGCCTGCTCTACACGGTCGACAGCAAGATCCATCATGTTGAGAGCTGGAACTCCATTTTCGAGCACTTTCAGGAAAATCTCGAGGGACCAAAGAGATACTTTGGAAGCGACAGGAAGATTGGAGATGCCATCAGGGAGGGCACCAGCACGGTCACCATCGCGGACATCAAGAAGACTGATCATTACAAAGAGATGGTCCGGTGGGGCAAGAACGTCCAGACGCAGTATGTCAATTGGAAGTGGCAGCGCGGCATGTCCTTCCCCGAGCTCGGCGTACCTCTGTGAGTCCTTCTCCTATTCCTCCTCCATCACATCAGATGCGCATTGCTCATGTCGTCTTGATTCGTTGCAAATCGCCAACCAGAGACAAGCTGTACAACATCAAGCCGAAGACTGGTGGCAATCTCCCGTTCAATTTCGATGGAGATGAGGGCATCGATCTCATCGTGGCGCAGAAGGGCAAGGGCAAGAAGGAGATTTCGCCGTTCGATCTTCTGGACGACTTCGACCTTACCCTTTGCAAGTGCAGCTTCGACGGCAAGAAGTTTCGCATTCCTGAGCCCCACCTCACGTTCAACGGGCAGACAACGATGGAGCCCAACCGCCGCGCCATCGTCGAGAGCTATCTGAAGCACTTCACCCCTCCCGAGAGCCAGTACATGGATTCGCAGGCTTCCTCTGGCCTCTGCCAGGCTACCATCATCAAGGTCCGCCGCGAGCTTCCCAAGGTGCCCGCGCGTTTCTTCCGTCAGGTGGACGTTGCCGCGAGGTCCTCGTACACTGCGCGGGAGGACGACTTCTTCGGGTTCATCAACACGCACGATCCTCGCTACCAAGCCAAGTACGGGCCCCCCATTCAGTTTCACAACTGGACCTGCAAGCTCGTCGATCGCCTGCGCAAGTACCAGCAGCGTGGGATCGAGGTCGTGGGCGCCCCTATCATCGGCGAGGACGATCAGTTGCGCAAACTGTCGGTTACCCAGCACGGAGGATGAGCCTCTCAAATGCTCCCAATTGTCCTTGTGGCATGGTGGATTGTGATGCTGCTCTCACTGTTGCATTCTGAGAGACAATGCTCAACCCATCGTTGCCTCGGAACACAAGATGTGTCTAAGCTTGGGGATAGCTTGACATTGCATTCATAGTATCAGATTTCAGACAAAACGAGTCCACTGTTCAGCCCTTGCATCTCTCCACGGCTTCCCCTCCGAATCCAAGCCATCGCATCAACTCCACGTCAATGCGGTACAGCTTGCAAATGCCCTGTAACATCTCCTCGTCGCAATCGTTCGGCGACAGCCTCGCCAGAATCGATGAGGTGGCGTATTTCACATCCGATCGATCCCTCATGTGGTTGCTTTTGGACCCCTCCCTCGTTGGGTCGTCTCCAAGGTAGCGCAACACGCGCTCAATGTCCTTCATTTCAAAGACGCTCACATCTAATGCATCCAACAGCCGAAAATGCGACGCCATGGGAACTAGGTGCACATCTCTCCGGTACTGCGTCTCGGCCATGTCCTCGATTGCACACCGTAACGTCTCCTTCCGTAATTTCGCCTCGTTTTCCTCCCGCTTATGTTGGGATACGAGCGACGACAGCAGCGATTCCGTCGGTTCCCGCAGGCACTTCGTCCGAAACTCCGCATTGTAGTGCATCACCTGCTGCACCGCCGAGAGGAACCGGTCGATGGGATCGCGCACCACAGTGAATATCGGAAAGGCATTCGATGCCACCGACCCCTTCTTTTGCGATTCCTCGATGGCGCGGACGTGGCCCGCCCGCAGCTTGTCCCAGTGCTCCTTCTTCTCCCGTCGCCCTCCCCCGAACGAGTGCTTGTAAGTCCGCACGTCCGCGTGAAATTCAATCAGCTTGTGTTTGTCCGGGATATCGCTGCCTCTGTCCCGTATCCGACGCGCCCTTCGGTACAGTGCCCCCTGGATCGACGTCCCTCCGCATTTGTGCACGTGAATGTACGTCACGTTCCGCGGTGGCAAATTGTTTGCGTGGCTTTGCATCCAGGACCGTTGCACGGAGCCCGGGATGTCGTCGCCACGTTCCACCCACCACGAGAGGGAATCCAGGGCGGGCAGGTTGGCATTCTCGAGGCCGATTTCCCTCCTCCATTGCAGATANCCACCACGAGAGGGAATCCAGGGCGGGCAGGTTGGCATTCTCGAGGCCGATTTCCCTCCTCCATTGCAGATACCGTTCGTCGGTGCCGTTCGACTGCGCATTCCCGGATGTAGCCTCGGTGGTGTTGTAGTACTGCCGGAAGAACGCTCCGGGGTTGAAGCTTCGGCATTTTGACCCATCGCGCGAGCAGTCGAAGAATAGCTCCTTGTCTCTCCCATATCTTCCACCTGCAGCATCCTTCGAATGAATACGCATCAAATCCACATTGTCGTCCCGATCCACGTCCACGACGCGGCGCAGATTGCTCCCCAGCACGGCCACTACGGCCACGTACAGCAGGAGGTACGGGAGGCAGCACCGCGGCCGCTCCTTCCGCCGCTCGTCGTCGAGGCCGAAATCGCGTACGGCCGAGGCGGACGGGCTCCCGAAGCTCCGGCGGCGGCGGTGGGTCGTCGACGTGGACGTGGTCAATGTGCGGCTCATTGCAAACTTCTTGATCGCTTATTAAAGTTGGTATCGTACTGCCCCGACATAAAATTGCGACACTGCAGCGCCTAGCCTGGCGCCGACGCCGCGCGGCCCGCCGGCCTACTTGCGCCTATGCCCCGCCGCAGACGAATCGAGCTCCGCTCATCGCCGCCCAACCAACCCCTCGGCACGTGGTGCATGCATGGTGCATGTATGCATGCAAAAGCAAGAGCGAGCTTGTGTGGAATGTCTACGTAGGAATCATTATTCTTTCTACAGGGCAGTTTGCCCCACTTCATCTCATAGTACCCATCTATTTTGCAACAAAGAGGATGATCTCGTCGCTGCTGCTCCCGCTCCTCCTCGTCCTCTCGCGGGCCGGCGGCGCCCTCGCCCAGCAAGCGCGGCCGAAGAAGCCGCTGCCCTCGCTCGGCGACACTGGACAAGGATAAGAATGGCAAAGTGACGATGGAGGAGGTGAACGAGCAATTGGTCACCCTCAACATGCTCTTTGCAGGGTCCGAGGGCGACGAAGGCGAGGAATACCGCCAATTGATCGCGGGGGTGAAGAAGGCGGCGCCCCAATTGTTCGAGCTGCTGGATTCCAACGGCGACAAGAAATTGAGCAAGGGGGAGCTCGCGCAGGCGACCCGGTTCGAGAAGTCCCTCAAGAAAGAGGGCGGGATGCGGGAGCTGTTGCGGGACGTGTTTGGAATGTTAGACGCCGATGGGGACGATCAGCTCAGCCCCGAGGAGCTGTTGGACGCGATCAAGAGCGACGAAATGATATCCAAGGTGACCGTCCGCTTCCACAAACTGTTCCCGCTACGCAAAACGGCCGAGGAGCTGGAGTCCTTCGTTAAAGACACGATAACCTCCATCGGGGGCGACCAGCTGGACAAGGAGAGCGTGGTGGAGGGGATGAGGTGGATCGATGATAACGCGGATGGATTGATACAGCGAGTGGAGGTGGGGAAGCATTATAATGCGGCGGGGAAGAAGGTGAGTGCGATGCGTGTGCATAAGATGTGAGCATCCAACTCCTAACTGACATACGGCTCTTCATGGCATAGTTTCTGGAGATTGCGAAGACGATCAAGCAGATGGGACCCATGCTTGCTATGTTTGGTGGGATGGACAGTGCCGGCGGGGGCGGAGGCGGCGGGGGGTTCAAGATGGACTTGTAGCCTCCCTGAAGCGGATTGCAAGTCAACAACCTTTACTCAACTTGGTGGCTCTATCAGTTAGTCAACAGTTGACCATCCCCTTCCTGGTTTGCCATCGATTTGTTTCCATCAGCACACCGGGCGCGTTATGAGGTACTTCTTTTCGACGTGCAAGTTGCGGTCAAAGAAGCTATTGCTCGGCACGCACTCCGCTTCCTTCGCCGGGGCGTCCGCGTCGACTCCCGCTCCGACGTCCGTGTGGTAGATGACCAGCACTATGCTCTGTTGGCAGAAGGCTTTTAGCTTCGACATGACCTGGCTCTTGCTGGCGGGGTCGAGCGGGGCCATGGTCTCATCAATCAGCAACACTGACGGGCAGTGATCTCTCAGGAAGACTTTTCGCACCAGCTCCACTTTGCTCTTTTGGCCGCCGCTCAGCTCGCTGAACCAATCCTCTTTTTCCTCCTGCAGCTCGGCCATGAGCTTTTCGATCATATCCTCCTCTGGTGCGGCCTCGTCCTCATCGGAACCGTTTGCAGCTTTTTGGGACTGCGCAAAGGAAAGAGACTGCAGCTCCTCCGCGACCTTTTTGATGCAATCGTTCCTCTCGCGTTCGCTCAAATCAGAAGCAATGTGTTGTTGCTGAATCCAGTCGATGGGCTTGCTGTAGAGCGGCCAGTAGAACGTTTGGCTGATCTCCACAACGTCTGACGACGGTACAGTAATAGAGGTCACCGGGATCTCTTCCGCGCCATCCGCACTGTCGATGACTTCGCATCCTTCATCGGCAACTTTGCACGAGTCCTCCGGCAGAACGATGTTGTCCGAGATATCCCAATGGTGGAGCGGAGTGCCAAGCTCGATGCTCTCGTGCAAGTCAATGGGCCGCTCGTTCGTGCCGCACGCCATCAGTAATCGGAACAGCGTGCTCTTTCCGCTGCCATTGGCCCCCGTCACGGCATATATCCCCGGTTCAATCACCAAACGTTCAATCGACACAGAGGCAGTGCCCCTTGAATACTCAAGATTGTTCAGCGTAATGCTCCCAGCGCCTTCGTCTGCAGTCTCAAGGAGACAAGGCAGCACCCGAGCCTCTTTGCTCTTGCTCCAGACGTCGTCCAGCACCTTGAGCTTGTCCACCTGAGTCATCAGCGTTGCCAGTTCTGACTCCGACCGACTCCTGATGAGGAGCAAGTCCACCACATCCTCAATAGCGCGAGAGAAGACGAAGATCTCGGACACGACAATGCTCCCTTCCGCCAATAACTTCGCGAGCGCGATATCGATCAACACGACGAAGACGAAGTTGCGCTGCAACCACAGAAAGAAGCCTCGCGTGCGTTTGAGCAGATCCCCGGCTGCCATTTTTGCCTGATATTCCAAGGTCAGCTCATCCCACCGCCGCTCGGTAAACTTCGTGGCGCCCAACCCGGACCGTCGCAATAACTCGGCGTTCTTCATGTCGAACTGTTCCACCTTCTGCCGGATCGATTTGACGTCCCTCGCCTCGTTCTCGATCTCCTCGACTTTGTCGGTGACCGATGCCACGAGCCTCCCCTTCAGAACGTCCGTCAAAAAGATGAAGGGGAAGATCTTCATCAGCAGCATCGGCTGGCGGGAGATGATCGCCGGAAGGAGCANCCGTCAAAAAGATGAACGGGAAGATCTTCATCAGCAGCATCGGCTGGCGGGAGATGATCGCCGGAAGGAGCATCAATTTGGGCAGCGAGAACAGCTTGCGGTTGAACACGTCGTACGACGTGCTCACGACCGTGTCCATCGATTGCGCGTAGAGGCCCATCGACGTCGCGCTGTCGCTCGCAATTGCCGTCAGGTGCGCGTCGTCCGCAAATAGCTCCTGGATCCGCACCACCCGGTGCAATCGATTCTGCACGTTGATGAAGGCGAACTTGTTGAGGTTGCCCATCAGGATGACTGAGGAAATTGTCAGCATGAGTAGGACTTACGGAGGCACGACAATTGAGCAACATTACTCACTTTGGAACATGTAGGGCAGCACCGTCAGGAGGATGAACGTCGGCGCCGAGCGGCGGAACTTGCGGCTCGGGTCGAATTTGCCCGCCGACGGCGCTTCCCCTTGCTTCGTTTTATTCCCATTTTGCTGCCCCTTCCCTTTCCCCTTCTCCTTCGACGACGACGCCGGAGCGGGATTCTCCACGTCCATCCGAATGAGCATGTTCTTCCTCCGCTGTTCGGCCGTCANACGACGACGCCGGAGCGGGATTCTCCACGTCCATCCGAATGAGCATGTTCTTCCTCCGCTGTTCGGCCGTCAGGAACGCGATCCCAATGTGCCCCAATCCCATTTGGATATGAAACGTCACGAACAACAAATGCGCGAGCATGTCGTACAGCAACTCCCGGTCGGTGGCGAAGTGCGCGATGATGTCGTACGACGCCGCCAGCTCGTTGATCGGAAACATGTAGTGGAAGGCGTTCGAGGCGGGCGCCGGTACGAATTGGACGGCCGCTTGCAGGAAGGCCTGGTTGGACAGCAGCCGGCACAGCAGGAGGCAGAGCGGGAGGCTGAACAAGAAAATGACCGACAGGCCCATCGACAGCGCCAGCGACGGCGGTGGAGATTCTTCCTCGCCGGCAGATTGTTTCTTCGCCTTCGTCTCGCCACGGCTCCTCCTTCCCATGAACCGAACAAACCACCCCACCACCGTCGGCAGCGCGTGGCTCCACAGGTGCACCGCGCAAATGACATCGTAGCCCAAACGCATGTACGCCAGGAAGGCCAGCACCGCCGCCACGCCCAGCCGCAGCGCAAACTCCGTCCAACTGTGCCCCAATACCGACGTGTGCCCGTCCGGAGAAGAAGTCAGCGATCCCGCAATGATGACGAAGCGGCAGAAGAAAATGCCCGCCGCTGCGACGACCGGCTCCAATTCGTAGAAGGGGGAGGAGGGGCGGGCGTGGCGCGCGACGAGCTCCAGGATTGGAGCGAGGAGGGTGGGGGCGGAGGAGGGGGCGTCGTGTTGGACGGGCGCGGTGTGCAAAGGGCCGCGCGGGAGGACGATGGACGACAGCTGGTGTAGGAGCGACGAAAGGCCGGCGTCGCTGGCGTTAAAGGCGCGGGCGAAGTGGTCGGTGGCGTTCATGTTTGCTTGGATGTGAGCCGTGCCGACTATCTGCCTGTGCTCTGCGTCAATGTTTGCAGTGAATGTATGAGTGCATGCAGCGACAAAGATGAGCAGGTGTGCGCCGCAACGAATATGCATCGGCTGCGAATCTGCGAGGGCCGTCGCATTTGCAAAATCGGACGACCAAACGAACGCTGGCCACAACCAGCCGCGGCCGGGCCACCGCGGCATGCGTCATCCCAGCCCAACTCCGCGTCAAGCGCCCAGGCACCAAAAACATTCGGGCCCGAGCTCGAAACGCCCCGCCGCACCCACGCACACCGCGCTGACTACTCCACTTACCGGAGGGCGTGCCCCACCCTCGTCGTCGGCCCTGCAAGCAAAGCCGAGGAGGGGGCTCGCGGGTGTGGGGGGGAGAAGAAAAGAGTGGATCAGTCACGGGGATGTGACGAAAAGTCACACCCATCACGGACCGAAGCCTCCGACCTGATGAGACGAGCGAGCGCCGCTCTCCTCGGCGTTGCTGCGTCGAAACGAAGAGCCGACGTCTTCGACAACAACGGTACGAATCAGCTTGATCGGTAGCTTGCTCGAAATTGGCGCTCGCAGACGACGAGAGAGAGTTCAGGCAGATGCATCGAGGACTCCGCATGACGACGTAGATTAGACGATGTGTTTTTGCAGACATCACATACACGACGTACTAGATAGAGCCGTCCCGAAAGAATACGAAGATAGCTTGAGAGTGCTTGACGTGTAGCTAGATACAGCGTCCTGATTGAATGCAGTTGCTCCATTGAAAGCTTTCCATCGAAGTGATTTCAGATTGCTTCCGAGTTGTTTGCAGCTTCGTTCTCCTACTCAAATAAATTGGGGGTTTGCTCGGTGCCGTTGCACGTCGCCGCGCACCAGTTTGTATCAGGCCCCGCTGGATCATTTTGGTTGGGACAGTTCGTGCCCAAAAACATGCCGTCGTATGGGCCAGTATTGACACTCCAGACGTCATCAAGGACAGTAGCATTGTAATGGACACCCCAAGCACAGAGATTTTGATTGAAAGAAGAGGCATACCAGAACATCAATTCCATCGAAGTGACGTTGGATGTGTCCCAATTGCTCACATCCTGATTGAATGAAGTGGCTCCACCGAACATTCTAGCCATATCAGTGACGTTGGAGATGTCCCAATCGCTCATGTCCCCATTGAACGACGAGGCCCCATCGAACATGTAAGCCATCGATGTGACTTTGGAGGTGTCCCAGGATGACAGATCGCCATTGAAGGAAATGGCCCAACCGAACATGTATCCCATTGACGTGACTTTGGAAGTATCCCAAGTGCTCACGTCCTGATTGAAAGAAGAGGCTCCAGTGAACATACTTTCCATTGATGAGACTCTCGATGTGTCCCAAGTGCTCATGTCCCCATTGAATGCCCTGGCTCCAGCGAACACAGCATCCATCGACGTGACGTTGGAGGTGTCGAAGTTGCTCACGTCTCCGTTGAAGGAAGATGCACCAAAGAACATGCGAGACATTGTGGTAACTTGCGAGGTGTCCCAGTTGCTGACGTCTCCGTCAAATGCAAAGGCCTGATAGAACATCAGCCCCATTGAAGTGACTTGGGAGGTGTCGAAACCGCTGACATCCCCGTTGAAGGCAGAGGATCCCCAGAACATTTCCTGCATTGAAGTGACTTTGGAGGTGTCGAAGGTGCTTACGTCCCCGTTGAATGCAGAGGCTCCAGCGAACATTCCATACATCGACGTGACGTTGGAGGTATCCCACAACGACAGGTCTTCATCAAAAGTTTCTTTGTATTGAAACAAATACGACATGTCGGTGACGTTGGATGTGCACCACGAACCGATCGGCCACCCATATGTTTGCAAGACCTCGCAATCGCCTTTTCCTCCCCCGCATGGCCAGCCGATGTAACTATCGACGGCGGCCTTCAATTCCTCGCGGTCCGCGAAGCAACGGAGTGGATACATCGACGGGGACGGAGACGTCGTCGGGGCCAGGGATGTGGACGGCCGGTGCGAGGGAGATGCTGCGCTTGCACTTGCGGACGGGCTCTCCGACGGGTGGTCGGGCGATGGGGCCCCGGTGCGCCGGGAGGAGGGAAACCCCGATGCCGCCGTTGAGGGAGATCCCTCTGGGGTGGGACGGGGCTCAGACGAGGGAGACGCTGATGGCGACACAGACCTCGTTGGGATTGACGTATCAAAGTTCGCCGCCCTCGCAGCAGCATCTTCACCATCGCCACCGCCCCCACCAGTTCCCAACACCACCCCGACCGCCACGGCCGCTCCAACAATCGCCAGTGCGATTCCCCCCAAGATCTTCTTCTTGTGCCGCCGCGCCCAGTGCTCCTCGCCCGCGGGCACCGCGCAAATGACGGCCGGCGCGGGAGCAGGTTCACCCTCCTCGGCTTCCTCCGGTCCCGCCGGCGGGGTCATTGCCGCCTCCACCTCCGCGGCTGGCAAAAAGTGCCGTCGGCACGCCGAGGACCGGGCCGTCGGCACGCCGATATGTTTCTACGATAGGAATTAGTAGGCTACGAATTCCTACGTCAAAATATTTCCTCCTTCTGCGGGCCGTCGGCACGCCGGCGAAGCTGCGACACAAAATCGGGGCCGTCGGCACGCCAGAGACATCAAAGTACTGGATTCCATCGTAAACAAAATTCCAACCTTCGCAGGGCCGTCGGCACGCCGGAGATGCGACAGGGCCGTCGGCACCCGGTATGTTTCTACATACGCGAGTGCCGGATTATTAGGGCTACGTTTTGCTATAGTTACGGACCGCGGTAATAAAACGAATTTAAGTTCAGTACCCGGTTAATGCT
>JALLAP010000433.1:0-25390 GCA_036939355.1 Thalassiosira profunda | reverse complement strand
ATCAGCGCACTGTCTCGTTATCTGACGATGACGACGACAGCGACGAGGTTGGATCAATTGTCATCGGGGGATACCGATCGAACATATTTCAGATTTTCTGGATGGGGCTCTTCGTCGCATCATCGCTCTACAGCTTTTGTTGGGATGTGTATATGGATTGGGGCCTCGGAAGGCGAGAATACGGGTTCTTGGGACCGCGGCTGATGTTTCCAAAACGATCACAGTACTACACAGTCATTTGTGCCGATCTCGTGCTGAGGTTCATGTGGGTCCTGACGCTCATCCCGCCGCAATCAGGGGCAAAATTCGAGCTGCCGGCGTATCTGTCTGCAATATCAATGACAGTGGAGCTGTTTCGTAGAACGATTTGGAGCTTCTTTCGTCTAGAGCACGAGCATCGGCAAAACATTCGTGGTTGCGATCAGTGCCGTCAGCGTGATTGTGGCCCAGCGGGCAACGCACAATTACCAAATGGCAGACCCGAATAACGACGATCTATGAGACGATCTAGGATTTAGGAGAGCTTGGAGTTGCGTCCTTGAACGTTGCAGTTGAAGCCATCTTTGCTGCACGAGAGCCCTCATGCGTCAAGAATGACTCGAACTTTGGAGGCAGATCTATCCGAGCCCTCACCATGACTGTGCCACTGACTTTATCTTCCCACACCAATGCGTGGCCTCTGTTATCCCCTCGCTCTGCTCGGTCCCACTCTTGCCGTCCAGATGGTGTATTGTAGTATGGGTGCTCGAGTTCGATCTCATTGGAACACAAGAACAGACCACGACCTCGCAAGCGCAGCGCAGACTCGTTTGCGCCATCGTACGTGGTGTCGCCCACCAGGGGGGTGCCGCAAACCCAGGCCTGCAGGACAGGATCCATGAGTAACAGAAGAAAACGTAGCAAGAGAAGATGTTGTTGCATCACTAGCTCACCATGTGCCTCCGCAGTTGATGGTACCGTCCAGTCAGTGGCTTCAACTCAACCAGCGTCAAAGTATTGTTCTTTGCGTGCAGGGATCTCACTTTTCGCAGCACCTTCCATTTCGTGATGGCTGTCTTTTCCTCCAAGTCATAGTCAATAACATTCCACTCATTGGAGGATGGCTTGTCACATTGTTGCTCTGGGCAGCCGTCCACAATCGCAGTGTAGGTCTTCCTCACTTTGCGATGCTCAAACTGCTGCGAGAAATGCACCACGGCGGCTTTTGTCTTGGCCACGACCACCAGCCCAGACGTCGGTCTATCCAAACGATGCACCGGCTGTGGCCGCCTCAGTGGGACATTTTGATCATCTTCGCTTCCAACGGAGATATTGGACGGCGTCAGCACGTAGGGCAAGGCAGACAGCAACGTGTCCCGCCCGTGTCCCCCGCCACGGGCGCCGCTGCCCCGCCCAATTTCTGACCGGTAACACACGACGCCCGCTGGCTTGTTCACTACGGCCATGTGATTATCTTCATACACAACAGGGAGATCGAACGGAGGAGGACGGTAGGGCACCCCTTCCTCTGCGTAGTAGTCTGCACCTGCTCGTCGCTGAAGGCCAACGGTGTCCCCTGGATACACACGGCTGATCACTCGGCCCAGTTCGTTGAACTCTAGATGAGTTGCCGTGTTGCGGCAGATGCAGATGGAGCGTTGTCGTATGACCTTGCGAGCGCGAGACTGTGTCGGATATTGTTCTGGATCGAGTAGCATCAGGGCTGCCGGAAGAGTTACATTCCGGGAAGTCAACCGCAACCTTTTGATATCTTCCGGGGAAAATATTGATGAGAGCGACGTCGCATTGCCCTCGCCGTTGATCGTTGTTTCTGGGAATCCCTCGAGAGGAACGGTATATTGCTGGACGACCACGTATCCATCGCCCGTGCCATTTACGACATCCATTGGAGCAGGTGGCTCGTCCTCTTCATCTTCAAGGATGTGTGTAATCACATCCTCATCTGCATTCTCATCTGGCAGCGAAAATGCATCAGACGGTCGGCTCTTCGAAGACGAGCAAGGAAACTGAGTCTCAAAGGCCTGCAGCTCGTCGAATCCTACCACTTGTTTGACAGTTGCAAAATCCGCCATCGTCACGCCAGTGCCAATGATTCCGGTGGCTTCACGGTCCGAGCCATCGAGGAAATCCTTTGCAGCTGACTCAAGCGCGCCGACGCACACCTGCAGCGGGGTCACGCCAAACAAGGCCAGATCGTAGCCCAAAGCTCCAATCTCCTCCGCAGATAAAAGTGGCTTGGAATTGGTGTATGATGTGTCTTTTGGTGCTGTTGTTTCTTGCACTTGTGCAATCATCGTCACTGTGCGCGGTTCCAACCGCTCTCTCAGCTGCAAGTACTCTTCTCGGCTTTGCAGATTTTCCGCATAGATAGTCTCTGCCCCCAACTCTTCGAAGCGCAGGCATCGTTCCAACACCTCTTGGAATCCAAATGCCATGCGGCAGTCAGTTCTTGCCACAATCCAAGGCCCCGCTCCTGAATTGTCGACGAATGAGCTCTGCGATTGCACGTATTGGTCTCTCGCTCCCAAAGCCCCTCGTACTCTCTCGACTGCATCCTCCCGATTGACAATTTGTATGCTCGACCCGGCGGCAATTGTGCACCGCTTCGGAAAGATTTGATCCTCTATTGATACGGCTGCCACGCCGGCGTTTCCCAGAGCAGATATCGTGCGCAGCATATTCGGCGCGCCTCCGTAGCCGGTATCTCCGTCGCAAATGATTGGCGGCGGACACTGACGACCGTTTACCGATACAGTTCGACATTCTGGGCTGCTTCGCACAACCGAGCAGATATTCCGTGCCATCATCTCCATCTCGACCAGATTTGTCATTCCAGCGTCGGGCAACCCCAGAAGCGACGCCGATACGCCGAATCCGCTGACGAAGAGCGCGGGTGCACCGTGTTGGGCAAATAGCTTGGCGGAGAGAGCGTCGTGAATTCCAACGAGCGGTATGCTTTTGCAAATGTTTGTCTCGCATACTCGATGTTGCAATATGAGGTGATAGAGGGAATGCGCAGGCGACGTTGGCGGAGGCTCTGGCATCGCCATCACATCGTGATGTGTCGACGATGAGAGGGAAAATCGCCGCCGCATGCATGATGGGGTTGTCACATCGACGAATGATGAAACGAGTGCCGTGCAGAGGAAGAGGACCACTGAGAGCAAGAGCCGCCTCCCTCTGCGCTGTCGGGCCAGGAGTTGCATGGCGGCTTGAGAGAGGAGTTGATGGACTTGCCACCCCCTCGCTCCCGCTGCTGACAACAAAACATCCAAAACATCGGCCCCAAAAGTGATGTGTTACTGATTCCTACGTTGATCCCTCTGACTTCCTCAGTCGAAGAGCGAGGCGGGCACCTCACGTACGCCCCGCCGCGACGCCACCTTCAGGCACTGCTGAGCTATCGACACCATGAAACGGAACACAACCGTCGCGCTGCTATCCGCCGCCAGCGTCTTCGTCGGCGTGCTGGCCACCGGGCATTTCTCATTCGCCTTCGCTCCGGCAGTGCCGCACCAAGTGAAAGTGAGAAGCCCATCAAATGCACAGATGGCCGATTCAATGGCGCAAAACTTTGCCGCTCTCGACAACCCGCTCGTTGAGACGGATGGGGCGATAGTTCCGGCCCGGAAGTGCGCTGTTTGCATTGGAGTGAGTGAACTTTATCATCCATTGAAGTGTGGCTTGCGTACATGGGGGGTATCCTTGATGCATCTCTTGTATCAATTGCGCGTGCATTCGCTATTCTCATTTTGCAATTCTTGCTGCAATTCATCTCTGCAATGGTTCCAGTGATCCAAGTTCAATTACCCCTTTTGCCCAGTCGGGGGCGTGTAGAGAAGTTTCGGGACATCGCAACGGAGACGGGAGAGTCAAACCAAACTGAACGACTTTGCAATCAGAATGAATCTTGCACTACGTGTGATTATGCATGTATCTGAGGAGAACGCATACATCCATCCACTGATCAGATTGATTGGAGTTGCAAATCAATATCCGTGATGAGCTTGAATGACGCATTAGGACAACGAAACACGAGATATTGATCTCATCTGAAGTTCATATGCCGAGAAAGCAATCGCAACGGATCATAAGTAGGTTAAAGGTACTTGCAATTCTCTTCTGAATCTGAAGGTTTGGCGCTCTCCCCTCTCCCCTCTGTTTGCCATCTTTGGTTGCAATTATTTCTACTCGCCTTCCTTTTTGCAAATTGTTTCTATGGGATCCTTAGCGATTTGATCATGTAGAAGATGCCGAGGATATCTCACAGCTCCTGTTCTTCCGGACTGGCATATCGCATTGCGCCATTTTTCACCAGTATGCTCCTCGTTTTCATGAACCGCTCCTTTTCCTCCTCCTCGTCCAAGCTGAGCAGTATTTGCTCCACCGCATCCAGCGCCGTTCCCGGCTTGGCCTCCCCGCTCTCCGTCTTTCCCAAATCAAAATCGGCATTGACGTCGGCCCCGTGCTTCAACAAGAGCTCGATGTTGTCGTATCGTCCGTAAAACGAGTTCCAGCTCAAGGGATGCATGCGCAGGCCCTGGTCCCACGTCGAGCGTATGTCCGGGTCGGCGCCCCTTTCCAGCAGCAATCTCACTATTTCCGAGTTGCCGCCGATGGCGCAGAGATGCAGGCAGTGCTCGCCGTCTTTGGTTGTTGCGTGCACCAACGAGGGATCCTTCTCCACGAGAGTTTTGAAGGTGGCGAGCTCTCCGCCGGAGCACGCGTGGAAGAAGGCGGCGTTTGGTTGGTCGTCGTCCGGATTCGCGGCGGTGGCGGCCAGCCGGAGCAGCAGCAATACGCGCCAGCCGTTCATGTTGACCCGCCCACTCGTTGCCGAAGGCTATGGGGCCTGTCGCGGCTGCGGAAGGTGGAGGTGGAGCAGGGGCGCGCCGGAGCGGGGCGGCGGAGAGACAGAGAACGAGGTGGGGCCGGCCAAGGGCCGGCGGACGGCGGACTCGACGCGACGGCCGAAAATGGGTGGTCAGCAGGAATGATTTCTCACGGACGGATGATGTGACGATGACGCAGACGCAGGCTCCTGCCGGCCGGCCGACCTCCTCACCCCGTGGCCATTTGATACCCGCTGCTGCATCAGGTTCATGAGACCCTTTCGTATCCGTCGCCTATCGGCGCCGTTGTTGGCGTGCATGTGCATATCTAGTGTACGCGCGGCGCTCATTTCGATCTCGCCTCCGACATCAGCCAATGATTATCGACAGCTGGCGTCGCTCGTCGCAGCCACGTTCGATGCACCAACCACCGCCACATCGTCCAAAATAGAAGCGTTGAAATGGGATTGGATTGAGCGATCTCTGTCAGAGGATCTCACCTACAAACACCTCGTCTCGACAGCGAGGAAAATGAGGGGAAAGAAGCATTGCCTCCTCGTTGCGAAGGAGTGCGATCCGGACGATGATGGCGGCGAGGAAGCTGACCAAGTGGTCGGGATGGTTGAGATGGGCATGTCTCTCTGTCCGGTGTCTTCGGATGATGATGATTATATTAGTGGAACCGGCACAACAACAATCGATAATGAATTGAGACCGCAGCCTTTGCTGGGAAATCTCTGCGTCAAATCAACGCACAGAAGAAGAGGCGTCGGGCAATCGCTCGTTCGGAAATGCGAGCAAATTGCAACCGAAGTGTGGGACGATCGGAGCATATTCGTTGACGTTGAACCCTGCAATCAAAACGCCCTGTCTTTCTTTCGTGCATGCGGGTACGACAACGTGGTTGACGAGTCGGGAGATTTGCAAATGAGGAACACAACAGTCTCGAGAAGAAGGAGAGCAGAATCAAGGCCTCACTACCTGCTTCGAAAGAGATTGATAAGAGACACAAATGATGAGGCACATCATCATCAAGCGGTAGCTTAGAACCGATTTGCAAAACTTGCAACTCCACACTTGCAGCAGCGCAATTAAAGGGCCGATCTCACTCCCTCCGCTTCCAACACCGCCGCCGCTCCCATCCCCGTCCCGATGCACATGCTCACAACCCCCGCCCGTTTTCTTTCCCTCCTCATCTCGTTCAGCAGCGAAACCACCAATCTCGCGCCGGTGCAACCCAGCGGATGCCCCAGCGCGATCGCGCCCCCGTTCGGGTTGACCTTGTCCGGATCCAACCGCAGCGTTTCGATGGAATAGTGCGCCTGGGAGGCGAACGCCTCGTTGATCTCGTACACGTCGATATCGCCGGTAGATAGGGAGGCCTTTGCGAGGGCGGAGGGAATTGCAAATACCGGTCCAACACCCATGATCCGCGGCGGCACTCCCTCGACGGCGTACGACTTCCATACACCCATGACGGGCAACCGTCGCCTCGTGGCCTCTTCTCGACTCATAAGCAACACCGCCGCCGCTCCGTCGGTCAGCTGGCTCGAATTTCCCGCGGTCGTAGATCCGTTCTTGTCGAACACCGGCCTCAACTTGGCCAGTCTGTCCGCGGTGGTGGAAGGGCGGATGCCGTCGTCCCGATCGACGTCGCCCACGGGCACAATCTCCGATCGAAACTTTCCTGCCGCTTGCGCCCTCGCCGCCTTCTGGTGCGACCGGGCGGCGAACTCGTCCAGCGTCCGCCGATCCAGCCCGTACTTCTTCGAGACGTTCTCGGACGTCTTGCCCATCGGAATCAAGCAATCCATCACCTCCTTCGCGTTGCCGCAACTCTGCATAACATCCCAATCCACCTCCGGGGGATGATTCTCGTACAGCTTGTGCATCGGATTGGCGCTCATGCTCTCCACGCCGGCGCCGATGCCCACGTCGATGGACCCGCACTTGATGGCGTGGGCGATGTGCGCGATTGCCTGCAACCCGGACGAGCACTGGCGGTTCACCGTCGAGAGCGACGTGGTGTGCGGGAGGCCCGCCGACAGCGCGGCCATCCGAAAGGCCACCGCGGCGGTGGGAGGGGACAGCACGTTGCCGACGCAGACGTCCTGCACCGCGTCGGGCGGTAGGAGGTACTCATCCCTCCCAGCGGTGGCCTTCGCCTGCTGCGGATGCTTGAGCAACACCCCTTGCAAAACTGCGGAAAGGAGGGCCGACGGCGGAAGCTCGGCCAGTCCGCCCTTCCGCGCGCGACAGAGGGGGGTCCGGATGGCCTGGACGATGACGGCGTCGCGCGGGTGATGGGGAGCAGGAGGAGGCGCCATCGCTGTTGCAAGTTGTGGTGTGGTTGTTGATGTTTGATGTGATGATGGGGAGGGACGGAGGGAGGGAGTGGTTGCCAGCAACCAAGACTCTCGCTCTCGCTGGCAAGACTCTTGCCTGCATGCATTCGATGCCAAGATGTGAGCACTGATCCCACCAAATGATGCCGCAACTCTGGTTGGCTCATAAATCTCAACACAAGCAAAGAAACAGCAACCCAAACAACCACCAACAACAAAGCGAAGAATATATCATGTTCATTTTGGCCATTCGAGGCGTTCGACGTATCCGGAGGCGAGTGCAAGAAAAATGGGTGGATCGTCGCCAGCAACAGAGCTCCCAGGAAGGATCGCGGGCGAGCGAGGAGGAATGACTGGCAGCTGCCGCGACAGAAATGATAGGCAACGGTAGCGTGGACAAGGCATTCACATTTCGTCACGAGCCAGTAACTTAGGAACGAAAGAAGCAACAACTTGTTGGTATTCGTCCCACCGGGGATCGTTTTTGTTTGAATGGAAGGCCAAGAGTTGACCCTCCATTGCACATCATTCTCACGCCAACCCCAGCGTCGTTCGCGACAATAGCCACTTCCGCACGGTATACATTTGAAACATCGTGATGGCCACCACGAGCAACGAAACGATTTTCCCGTTCTGGGAAATTCTCCTACGGTTCCTCCGCGCATCGCTCTCGTGGCTCTTGATCCGATGGTGCACGGCCGTTTGCCGTTTCTGCATATCCGCCACGAGCCGATTCACCTCGGCCATCAATTTGCGCGTCGTTTCCAGGTGGAAATCCTTCACCTGGCCCTGCAGCGCCCGCTCCAGTTCCTCCGCGGCCTTTCGCGCCTCCTCGGTCTTTGCCTGTTCTCCCATTATGCGCGCTTCCTCGTCGATGAACTCCCGCTCGTCGTGCGTGAACACGTGGCCGGTGTCGGGATCGATGCCCCCCAGATCCGCCGAGGATCGGATGTCCAACTCGACCGTGATGGAATCGTCGGCCGTGACGCACATCCGATACCACCCCGCGGCCTTGATTGGCTTCGTCCACTCGTACGGCTCGATCCACTCCGGAATGATGTGCTGTATTCTCGAACCCGCCTCCTCGTAGACCTCCGTCTCGACGTCCTCGTCGCCCGTGTATCCCCCCTCCCCCTTCGTTTTTTGATCGTACATCCGTCGTCGTTTCAGTGCCTCCTCCTCCTCGTTCTGTTTTCGTGTCCAGTCCGCCCGGGCGGCGATGGCATCTTCACTCTCGCCCGAATGCGTGTAATCGATAAAGTAGGAGTGGAAGATGATCCCCGCATCGGTGAAATGCTTGTGCATCTTGTTCACGAATTTCGGCCATTCTTCCACGCCATCTTGCATTGCTGCCCCCATGGTGTTGGCCCGTCGCTTCTTCCCTTTCTCCTCTCCCTCTGCATCCTCCCCTTCCTTCTCCTTGGGCGGCTCCCACGATCGATTCCCCTCCCCATCCAGCTGGCCGACTTTCGGGCTGATCACTGGCCCTTCGATCTGCACGCCGGCGTGGGGCGTCCCCCCTTCCTCGGCCTCGACAATGAATATCTCGAAGGTGGCAAAGTCTCCCCGCTCGAAGCGCTCGTAGATGCACTGATTTTCGCGGGCGTCCAATTTGAGCATCAGGGGATGATGAACAGAGAGGGCGGGTTGTATTGATATTGAGAGGAGAATGCAGCACGCCAGGAGAAGCCTGGAAGATGCGCGTTAAGAAGCAAACGAAGAGCCCAAAAGCAGGCGAAATTTATTAGTGAAAATATCTAATAAGTGAAAATGGAAAAGTGAAAGTGAAAATAATAAGTGAAAATAATTGAATTATTTTCACTTTAAGTGAAAATAATAAGTGTAATAATTCGAAAGTGAAAATGGAAAAGTGAAAATAATGTTAGTGTGGTGAATCTGGAAGTCTCTGTGAATTTGTTGAACGCGCATCTTCCTGGACAATGAGCCTCGCCATCGGCATCTGGTGGCTGATGTAAATTTCGGACTGCTCATATTATCTTGTGTCATTATTCCCAATCGGTCAGCGGCATCGGCTCCACCGCACCGGACGCCACAAGGGCGATGCACTAGGCGATGATTGCGGCGCATCGGTCGCGAAAGGGGTGGAGGCGCGAGAGCGGCGTTGAGGAGGTTGAGGTCGGGGCGGGGCGAGGGGACGTGGACGTGATATTTTTCACGCGTGAATTGCAGCACGTGACGGCAGGAACCGCCGAGCCAACCGACGACCGACGCCTCCAGCCGACCGCTCCTAAGCCACCTCCTGCCGCCACGCCCCTCGCCCCACCACCTCCTGCCAAATAATATCCTTCTCAACATGGCCGCGGCGTACTCGCAGCCGGCGGCTATTCGGCAGCTCGACCAGCGGTTCGCGATGGACGAGGAGGCGGACCAATACGATCACGCCGCGGCGGACGGTGCACCCAACGCCGCCTTCTCCTCGCGCCGCAGCAAGGCCACGAGCGGGACGCTGTCCAAGGTCGACTGGAACGCGGCCTACCCGTCCGTGAACGCCCTGGAGGTGGTGGCCAATTTGTTGCGGGACGCGCGGTCCTACCTCGAAATTGTCTCGCGGCAGCAGTCGTTGCAAAAGGGAGGAAAGTCGTCTGCAAAGGGCGACAGAGATGGAAGCTCGCAGCTCCGCCTCCCGTGCGAGTGCCTGCGCCTGGCCATCGACGGCCTCGAGACGCACCATTCCGTCCTCTCGGTGGCCATCGAAAATTCCTCGGACATGAAGGGAGTCCGAGAGGCGCAGAAGAAGCTGATGAAGAGCCAGCGATTGAGCCACCGCCACCTGCCGTTGAAGGGGAGGGATCCCCGGGGCGGTTTGGAGGAGTCCCTCAAATTCGCGCGCGGCGCCTTGGGCGGCATTCTGGCGAAGACGAGCTCCGACTTTCTCGTCCCGTCGGTAAGGAGGAGGGCGGAGAAGAGGATGAGGGCCGAAGGGGGGGAGCCGGGCAAAACAGAGGATGGTGGTGCAGCACTGGAGGAGGAACGGACGTCGAAGAAGCACAAGAAGTCGTCGGGGGAGGGCGAGGGCAAAGAAGAGAACGGTGACAATCACATTATCGGCCTCCCCCAGACCTTTGGAGCTAACAACGAGTACTCCCCCATGGAGGCCGTCTCCTACATTTCCAACGTGATTGCCAGCAATCCGGGCAGGCTGTACATCAAGGATTACAAAGAGGAGATGATCGCCCAGCAGCGCGTCCCGGTGAAGATTTCGCAACTGAATGCCATGGTGGCCAAATACAGCGGCGATGGCAAGGTGCCGGCGCCCCTGGTGTGGAAAAGTGCGGGCGGCAAGGACAAGGGATGGGAGCCGCTGCTAAGACAATTCCGCGACAGGCAGGGCCGGGGAATGTCGTGGGCCATCGACGACACGCGGGAGGCGCTGACAGCGTGGGCGAAGGAGAATGAGCGGCCGCCTCCGACCGTGCGCGACATCGAGGCCAAACACAACACGTTGTTGCAGGTGCACGAGCGGCAGAATCACATCGATGCACAGATTGCAATACAGGAGCAGAGGCTGCGAGCGAACCCACCAAAGACGTCGTATAAGGGTCGCGGAAAGTCGATGGGAGCGTCGGGGGATCTGATGACGACGCGGTTCAACCCGAAGGATAAAAAGTACAAGGGGATTACCTTGCCGGAGCCGGAAGGGGGCAATCGAATGTACACTCCCGCAGAGATGGTGGCACACATTGACAACTACACGAAGCCGGAGGGCAAGCCGGAGCGCAGCAGATCGGACGTGAGAGCGTTCAAAGAAAAGATGATCGCCGAGGGGATGGTGCCAGTAAGCATCACCCAGCTGAACAGTCTTATGAGGCGGTACGGTGGCCCGGACAGCAAAGGACCCGCTCCCAAAACTTGGAACGCGAAGGGAAACATCGAGATCATCAGCATCGACGAGCTCGTGGAAAAGGTGGTCGCTGCCCCCGGGACCTATTGGACGCTGGACGATACCCGCCAGGCGGTGTACGATGCGAAGATTGCCAAGGGGCAGAATCCATGGAGGAAGAATCAAAAGGACCCCGAGGAGGTGAGAGCCCCGAATCAGAAGACCGTCAACGTCTATCACACCGCGCTGCTGTCGGTCCCGGAGGTTGCGCAAAAGGTGGTCAAGCCGATACATGTGAGAATCAAGCCGGGGCCCAAGCCCAAGAACCCTCACGGAATGTATTAGTTCGGGAGGAGTGTATTGTATGATATGTCCGTTAAGAGTTATATAAACCTAATGTGTAAGCTGTGTCGAGTGGGCATGTTCTCTCCACTCAGATGTTGCTGGGTTGCAATCGCGATAACCCTCCCGGAAATCCGATCTTATTGCAGCCGTCCCTGTAGCAGGTGAGCTCTCTCGTTGCAACAACATTTCCCCGCATCTGAATGAGTATCTCACAGCGTAGCTTATCGATTGCGATGGAATTTGCTGCGATTTCGTCTGTTCCCTCTGCTGGGCCGCTGCGGGCACTCGCTCTTCTCTCTCGGCCCGGGACGCTGCAATTCGGAATATGTCCTCTTACCCCAGCTCGACCGGAGACGACGAAAGCTGTTTGTGATTGAACTGAACATGAACAATGGAGGTGGATAGGATGATTGCTTGGTGATGTGGTGCGGGTGGTTGATCGAGTGTGTTTTTGTGAGGTGTGAGGTGAAAGGTGAAAGGGCTCACAAAAAAGGCGCAACCGCGACCAAGCAAGACACGCGATCATCCCTAAATTTCGCACCCCTTATCGCTGAAGTCACCAAGACCGTCTGGCTCAGTGATGGGTTGGGTTTGTTCGCGCCTCTGACCTTGTTCTGTTGATGCAATGGCAGATATCTTGCTCAGCTGGGGCCAATTTTTGTTGGAATTTTTGAAAAAAGAAAAAAGAAAAGAGAGGAAGAGAAAAAGAAGAGGAGAAGAGGAGGAGAGAGAAGAGGAGGGGAGGATTACTGATACCTACCCTACTTCCATCTTTACTCTACTGATCCAACTAGCAATTAAATAGGCAGATATCATTATTGCATTTGCATGATGCGAGCGAAGCGAGCTTAAGTGTTACTCTGTGGTCTTAGATCGCCGCTCTTTCCGTCTCTTTGCTTTGTAACTCTTTTTCATACTTTCAAACTCGGCCGTTGGAGGTAGCTCATTCCTGCGCGTCCCTTTGTCTCCAAAGTGACAGCAGTCCTCCGGTTTGAGCCCACCGCAGTCTATTGCTTTTCCGCACAGCGGAACCCAAAAGCAGTCCTGCTTCTTTCGGCTTTCGCTCCACACCTTTTCTCTGGTCAATCTAACCAATTCCTCGTCCGTGGGAGCTTCATCCTTTCTGGAGCCATTGCTGCCAAAAAGACAACACGTATCTTTCCTGTATCCTCGGCACTCCCTCCTATCCATCTCACACTTTGGCCAATTTGTACACTTCTCAAATGGTGTCGCTGTCTCCACGCCAACTGGAACGAATCTATTCTGAGACGGGGCACTAATTGGTGGCACATGTGGAGGCGCCTGGCGACCAATGTCACTCTGTTGGGCAGGCAACGCCGGCGCCGAGTCTGAACTATTTGGCTCAGACTGGTCTCCCTGCACTGTCACTCGCTGACGCTCAGGAGACGGAAGCGATACCGTCTGGCCTTTGAAATGGGCGATCAAATCGTCCAGTGATTGGCCGGCTTTCAGTTTCAGCAGCCGAATGGACTCGTTGATCTTCCACCTCTTAATTGCCGGCGATATCAGAGCAGGCAGTTTTGGAAATACATCGCAACCATTTGCGGTCGCCTTGAACGTTTTGCACAGCTGGCGAATGTCCTCACTCTTTGGCTGGGGCGTTTTAGCACAAAACGCCTTGATCATTCCATATTCCTTTGGCGTCGACGGAGGAAGCGGAGGATAGACAACGGCCATCCGCTCAGCCATGAAGCGCAAATCATTTGTCAAGGACGGCGCTGGCTCTCCAACTTCGACAAATTCCGCATCGTGCGTCAAGGGCCCAACCCCAACTGCGACAAAGTTCATCGGCGTTTGGTTGCTAATGTTCACTCGATTTGGGAAGAGATTGACGCCGTATATTTCCTCCACCCGGGTCTGAATCCTATCCTCCAAGTTGAGACAGAAATGACCAAAGTCTGGCTCGTTGCAGCGATTGACGCCTGCGCTGACGAGATACTGATAGGCCAAGACCACCATCTGATAATGAGCCATCTCAATTCCCACTCCAAACGGCGCCGCGGCGACACTCATCTTCTGATGAAAGTTCTCGGCCTTTGATCCCCGACGACTCTTCCAGAGATCCAAGCCGTTTTCGTCGTAGCCATCGTGCTCAAACATTTCGACGTCGGGCAAATCATCGTAGCGCCCTCTCTGGCACCGCCGCGCCCACCCCGTAATATGCTTCGCCACATCATGGGTGATAAACTCTCTGAAAGCATCTGACGTCTGGAGGTAATTCAACACAGCAAAAAGATTCGCGCAAGCATCATCAGGTGGGCGCGGCACCATTCTAACTCTGCGGTACCAAAACTGCCGGTTGTGCATCCAGTGCTCGTCGAAGTCAACGATCCCTTTCGCTGCCAGCACCGTCTTCACTCTATCGTAATCTACTGAGTCAATTGCAAATGTAGCATGGCGCAAGAGCTGATGGATGAATGGCGCCGCAGGGCAGTCCTTTGGCAGCGGCAGATTGTGGTGCTCGTGCCAAATGTCCGACTTCTCTCTGCTCCGGATGGTATCAGAGTCGCCACTGTCTTCTCCGTTTGGTGCTTCAGGCGCGGCTTCCATCGCAGGCTCGCCACTGTTTGCGTTAGCACTCGTCGCCGAAGCCCTTGCCGGAGACTCTGTTGCAGCCTCACTGTCACTATTGTTCGTTAGGCTTTGCGCCGCTCGATCTGCGAACAGGAAAGGCACCGGCAACGTTGAGAATCAGTGCAAAAGATATCAATAAGATCCGAGCACAAGTCTCACCTCGAGCGTTGTTAGATCCATCCGCGGCAGCCGGCGACACTCCTTTGCTCAATAGCTCTACCACCCTCCGATATTGCCCTCCGATTTGAGTGTGAATCTGGTTGGTGTTCACGACAATTATATCGTCGCCCGGCCTCTGCACGACCGCACCCAAAGTCAGCTTCCCTGGTCCCCAATCCGAATGCTGATGAGGCACTTTCGCGCCAACAGCAATAACGGTAGTGATTTCCACCATAGCTTTGCCCGCGCCAACGTACAAGTCGCCCCACATGCGGCTCTCGCCTCCACCGCCCCCGCGTTCGCCGAGAGACAACAGCTTTTCAATGGCGGCCTTCACGCCACCAATTTTGATCAGAACCTCTTTGCCGGGCTGAAGATCGGGCGGGTGTCGCGTTGATTCGATCCCGATAGCACCAATCCGAGCGATGATTTCATCGGCAATTGCAACAGGCAGCATGGCATCTCCCATCGCGTACCGGCGTAAATGCGGCGCCATGTCTGGCTTGACGTTGAAGTTGGCGCGTTGGTGGGTCTTATCCACTTCCAAGCGGAGATACTTTGCAGCCAAAGGTCTGAGGCCACGCTTCTGGGCGGGGTCGTCGCGCAAACAAAGTCTACCGATGTCCACGATTCGTTTCAGCCGCACGTCGAATCGCTTGCGAAGCAGATGCACATCAATTGCCACGCTGCAGCCGTAAACAACGATGCACGGGAGCTCCAGGACGTCCTTCATCTTGGGCTCGAAAGCGCTGCCCCAATCGTACGGATGCATCAACACCTTTGGCCCGCCATCGTAAAAGTCCAGAGCCAATACAAGAAGACCATCGGGATTGAACTCGGTATCGAATCCAACCCGGATAGTGTCGCAACCGCTCGCCCTTTTCTCGGCGATAAAATCAGCAGCGGCCAGCGCCACACGCTTGCATCCCTCGTGGGTTGTCACGTACTGGTACTGCTCCTCCGACACCTCGAATCGAGCCAGATCGGTGGGCTCCTGATATGGCTCCACGTCCATCATCAGCGACGGCGAGGCAGAATGTTGCTGCGCGCTATCCCCCGCTGCATTGTCTCCCTCCAATCGAAGCAGCAACGGATGGCCGGCGTTTGCTCGAACCTGTGCCCACGCCGGCATCAATTCAGTCAACTCGCTCGGCGACTTGGTAAATTTGAAGCGGCTCACGTTTGGCTTTCCATTGCCTCCGATGACTGAATAGGTCGTCGTAAATGGGTGCACCCTCCGCTTGCCGACGTTCACCGTGATGTGTTTCGTCAGCTTGTGGCTATCGTCCGACGAGCAGCAATCGTCGGTCCCGTACTGGAACGACGCCTGCATGTAAGGCTCGAACGATCCCATGAAGCCCCTCAACCCATCGACCAATAGGGACGTCGTCAGCTTGATGCCGCAGTAGCCCGATTGGTCAGCGTACGGCGAGAACGGTTTCGGGTACCCCGAAGCACCGGTGGCGCCGACATGGCGTTGGACGTTGAGGTAGTGATGCACCTCGTCGAGATAGCCCACGTGGGTCTGCGCGAACTTAAACCGTTTGATGATGTTGAAGATCTTGGCAAACGCCCCGCAGAGCACTCCGTAGGGCATCAGCGCCACCATCAATAGGAGCATCGGTCCGTAGTACCCCGGCCCGCGATGATTCGTCTGAACGAAGGGAAATTCCTCCACGACGCGCGTCGGTAGGGTTGCCAAACACTCCTGGTCGATTGTTCCAAACACCGCGCCGCAGCCGTGGTTCTGGCACTCGATCTCCTGGTGCACGACGTACACGATTTGGTCCCACCAATGGCAAGGGCGCCAAGTCCAGCCGTTGCTGTGGGTGTTTTTCCCCTTGCATTTCACGCATTCGTATCTGAACGATGGCGAGAACAGGCGGCCGAACTGAACGGTTGGCGCGAACACGTACACCCACGCGTTGCCGAGGTAGAACTTGTTTGCATTGGGCAAGGCGCCGAGGCCCTCGGTGAGCCGGCTGAGCTTTGGAGGGATCCACGCCGCGCCCGTTTTCAGCCCCAGCGGATCCTTCTTCGATTTGACCAGCTCTTTGACATGTCTCAAGTACTCCCAAATTGGAGAGCCCTCGGCCGGCTGGTACGAAAAGCCTTCTCGCTGGCTGGTGCCGCCATCTGCGCCATTTCCACCATTGGCATCGCCGGCGCCGCCGTCTCCATCGGACCCGTCGTCGAGGGTCGTTTCGATCGTGCCGTTGGGAATGCTCTCTGCATATTCTTGCAATCCCTGCAACGCTGCACGCTTGGCCTGCTCTCTCTCGGTTTTGCGCCGCCTCTCGCGCTCACGCCTTTCATCTTCCTCCCCGCCCTGCCCGTCGCCGCCATCGTCCTCCCCCGCACCGGAAGAGTCCGCGTCCGCTCTCGCCCCGTTGTCTGCCCCGTCGCCCACGCCCGAGTCCGCCCCGTCGCCCCCCGCGCCCGCCACGTCGCTCGCGCCGCCGCCCCCCTCGACACTGTCGCTATTGTCGTCGTCGGAGGCGGAATCATCCTCCTCCTCGTCCTCGACGGCCCGGTCGCCCTCCCCGTTGGCCGCACGGCGAGCTCTGAATGCCTCCGACCGTCTATCCCCCCCGGCATTGTGCCCCGGCTGATTTGACGTCCCCCTCGGGCGCCCACGCGCACTGCCGGTTGAGCCGCTTGCCGTGCTGGTCGATTTCTTCGGGGCTTTCGATGCCTCGCCCTCCCCGCTACTCATCTTCTCGTACATCGTCTTCTTTTTGTACGGATTGCGCACACCCCCCGCCTTCTCCGCCCGAAACTTGACGTGCTGGAATTTATGCATGGCCTCCGCGACCATCTCTTCGGATATAACGATGCCGGCCTCCCGCATGTCGGCGATGTATTGCTGGTACCGCTCGTCAGTTGCGAACAGGGGCGCATACGCGAGGAGGAGTTGACGCGCAGCAGAAGCAGCATCCGCCGCCGAGGAAGCGCCGTCGCCATCGTCCTCGTCGCGCGTCGACGCGGTAGACATGACGGCGCTGCAGATGCGGTGATTATCCTGAATTGCAATTGCAATAAATATTAGATATGCAATTGCAATTGATAAAGGTGCGGGCGTCCGCCACCTCGCGCATCGTTTCACATCATCGGCGCGGGCGGTTAAATAGCATCAATAAACAAGCCGGGACAGCCAGGCGCCGCCAGTCCGGCGGCAGATCTATCAGCCGCATGCCGGGGGGCAACGGCGGGGGCGGTATGATGTGCACACTCACCTATTATCTTGCTCTATTTCCCCTTGGACGCGGCGAGGTAGGAGGGGCCATTTCCGTCCGTCTCTGATTTGATGAGGCGGCGGGGAGCGACTGCGAGTCGCGGTTTGTTCGATGAGCTACTGGCTCAGGTATTGATTCCGTCGTTGTCCGATCAGATTAGTCCCGGACCTGATCGGACAAAAATAGTGCACACACTCTATTGATGAGGTATCGTTAGTCTCCTTTATTAGTGTTGCGGTTGTACACTTCGTCCGATGGGCTTCTCGTCCCCAGCCAAGCAAGGTATCTGCCGGCATCGGCAGATATCTTGCTCAGCTGGGGCCAATTTTTGTTGGAATTTTTGAAAAAAGAAAAAAGAAAAGAGAGGAAGAGAAAAAGAAGAGGAGAAGAGGAGGAGAGAGAAGAGGAGGGGAGGATTACTGATACCTACCCTACTTCCATCTTTACTCTACTGATCCAACTAGCAATTAAATAGGCAGATATCATTATTGCATTTGCATGATGCGAGCGAAGCGAGCTTAAGTGTTACTCTGTGGTCTTAGATCGCCGCTCTTTCCGTCTCTTTGCTTTGTAACTCTTTTTCATACTTTCAAACTCGGCCGTTGGAGGTAGCTCATTCCTGCGCGTCCCTTTGTCTCCAAAGTGACAGCAGTCCTCCGGTTTGAGCCCACCGCAGTCTATTGCTTTTCCGCACAGCGGAACCCAAAAGCAGTCCTGCTTCTTTCGGCTTTCGCTCCACACCTTTTCTCTGGTCAATCTAACCAATTCCTCGTCCGTGGGAGCTTCATCCTTTCTGGAGCCATTGCTGCCAAAAAGACAACACGTATCTTTCCTGTATCCTCGGCACTCCCTCCTATCCATCTCACACTTTGGCCAATTTGTACACTTCTCAAATGGTGTCGCTGTCTCCACGCCAACTGGAACGAATCTATTCTGAGACGGGGCACTAATTGGTGGCACATGTGGAGGCGCCTGGCGACCAATGTCACTCTGTTGGGCAGGCAACGCCGGCGCCGAGTCTGAACTATTTGGCTCAGACTGGTCTCCCTGCACTGTCACTCGCTGACGCTCAGGAGACGGAAGCGATACCGTCTGGCCTTTGAAATGGGCGATCAAATCGTCCAGTGATTGGCCGGCTTTCAGTTTCAGCAGCCGAATGGACTCGTTGATCTTCCACCTCTTAATTGCCGGCGATATCAGAGCAGGCAGTTTTGGAAATACATCGCAACCATTTGCGGTCGCCTTGAACGTTTTGCACAGCTGGCGAATGTCCTCACTCTTTGGCTGGGGCGTTTTAGCACAAAACGCCTTGATCATTCCATATTCCTTTGGCGTCGACGGAGGAAGCGGAGGATAGACAACGGCCATCCGCTCAGCCATGAAGCGCAAATCATTTGTCAAGGACGGCGCTGGCTCTCCAACTTCGACAAATTCCGCATCGTGCGTCAAGGGCCCAACCCCAACTGCGACAAAGTTCATCGGCGTTTGGTTGCTAATGTTCACTCGATTTGGGAAGAGATTGACGCCGTATATTTCCTCCACCCGGGTCTGAATCCTATCCTCCAAGTTGAGACAGAAATGACCAAAGTCTGGCTCGTTGCAGCGATTGACGCCTGCGCTGACGAGATACTGATAGGCCAAGACCACCATCTGATAATGAGCCATCTCAATTCCCACTCCAAACGGCGCCGCGGCGACACTCATCTTCTGATGAAAGTTCTCGGCCTTTGATCCCCGACGACTCTTCCAGAGATCCAAGCCGTTTTCGTCGTAGCCATCGTGCTCAAACATTTCGACGTCGGGCAAATCATCGTAGCGCCCTCTCTGGCACCGCCGCGCCCACCCCGTAATATGCTTCGCCACATCATGGGTGATAAACTCTCTGAAAGCATCTGACGTCTGGAGGTAATTCAACACAGCAAAAAGATTCGCGCAAGCATCATCAGGTGGGCGCGGCACCATTCTAACTCTGCGGTACCAAAACTGCCGGTTGTGCATCCAGTGCTCGTCGAAGTCAACGATCCCTTTCGCTGCCAGCACCGTCTTCACTCTATCGTAATCTACTGAGTCAATTGCAAATGTAGCATGGCGCAAGAGCTGATGGATGAATGGCGCCGCAGGGCAGTCCTTTGGCAGCGGCAGATTGTGGTGCTCGTGCCAAATGTCCGACTTCTCTCTGCTCCGGATGGTATCAGAGTCGCCACTGTCTTCTCCGTTTGGTGCTTCAGGCGCGGCTTCCATCGCAGGCTCGCCACTGTTTGCGTTAGCACTCGTCGCCGAAGCCCTTGCCGGAGACTCTGTTGCAGCCTCACTGTCACTATTGTTCGTTAGGCTTTGCGCCGCTCGATCTGCGAACAGGAAAGGCACCGGCAACGTTGAGAATCAGTGCAAAAGATATCAATAAGATCCGAGCACAAGTCTCACCTCGAGCGTTGTTAGATCCATCCGCGGCAGCCGGCGACACTCCTTTGCTCAATAGCTCTACCACCCTCCGATATTGCCCTCCGATTTGAGTGTGAATCTGGTTGGTGTTCACGACAATTATATCGTCGCCCGGCCTCTGCACGACCGCACCCAAAGTCAGCTTCCCTGGTCCCCAATCCGAATGCTGATGAGGCACTTTCGCGCCAACAGCAATAACGGTAGTGATTTCCACCATAGCTTTGCCCGCGCCAACGTACAAGTCGCCCCACATGCGGCTCTCGCCTCCACCGCCCCCGCGTTCGCCGAGAGACAACAGCTTTTCAATGGCGGCCTTCACGCCACCAATTTTGATCAGAACCTCTTTGCCGGGCTGAAGATCGGGCGGGTGTCGCGTTGATTCGATCCCGATAGCACCAATCCGAGCGATGATTTCATCGGCAATTGCAACAGGCAGCATGGCATCTCCCATCGCGTACCGGCGTAAATGCGGCGCCATGTCTGGCTTGACGTTGAAGTTGGCGCGTTGGTGGGTCTTATCCACTTCCAAGCGGAGATACTTTGCAGCCAAAGGTCTGAGGCCACGCTTCTGGGCGGGGTCGTCGCGCAAACAAAGTCTACCGATGTCCACGATTCGTTTCAGCCGCACGTCGAATCGCTTGCGAAGCAGATGCACATCAATTGCCACGCTGCAGCCGTAAACAACGATGCACGGGAGCTCCAGGACGTCCTTCATCTTGGGCTCGAAAGCGCTGCCCCAATCGTACGGATGCATCAACACCTTTGGCCCGCCATCGTAAAAGTCCAGAGCCAATACAAGAAGACCATCGGGATTGAACTCGGTATCGAATCCAACCCGGATAGTGTCGCAACCGCTCGCCCTTTTCTCGGCGATAAAATCAGCAGCGGCCAGCGCCACACGCTTGCATCCCTCGTGGGTTGTCACGTACTGGTACTGCTCCTCCGACACCTCGAATCGAGCCAGATCGGTGGGCTCCTGATATGGCTCCACGTCCATCATCAGCGACGGCGAGGCAGAATGTTGCTGCGCGCTATCCCCCGCTGCATTGTCTCCCTCCAATCGAAGCAGCAACGGATGGCCGGCGTTTGCTCGAACCTGTGCCCACGCCGGCATCAATTCAGTCAACTCGCTCGGCGACTTGGTAAATTTGAAGCGGCTCACGTTTGGCTTTCCATTGCCTCCGATGACTGAATAGGTCGTCGTAAATGGGTGCACCCTCCGCTTGCCGACGTTCACCGTGATGTGTTTCGTCAGCTTGTGGCTATCGTCCGACGAGCAGCAATCGTCGGTCCCGTACTGGAACGACGCCTGCATGTAAGGCTCGAACGATCCCATGAAGCCCCTCAACCCATCGACCAATAGGGACGTCGTCAGCTTGATGCCGCAGTAGCCCGATTGGTCAGCGTACGGCGAGAACGGTTTCGGGTACCCCGAAGCACCGGTGGCGCCGACATGGCGTTGGACGTTGAGGTAGTGATGCACCTCGTCGAGATAGCCCACGTGGGTCTGCGCGAACTTAAACCGTTTGATGATGTTGAAGATCTTGGCAAACGCCCCGCAGAGCACTCCGTAGGGCATCAGCGCCACCATCAATAGGAGCATCGGTCCGTAGTACCCCGGCCCGCGATGATTCGTCTGAACGAAGGGAAATTCCTCCACGACGCGCGTCGGTAGGGTTGCCAAACACTCCTGGTCGATTGTTCCAAACACCGCGCCGCAGCCGTGGTTCTGGCACTCGATCTCCTGGTGCACGACGTACACGATTTGGTCCCACCAATGGCAAGGGCGCCAAGTCCAGCCGTTGCTGTGGGTGTTTTTCCCCTTGCATTTCACGCATTCGTATCTGAACGATGGCGAGAACAGGCGGCCGAACTGAACGGTTGGCGCGAACACGTACACCCACGCGTTGCCGAGGTAGAACTTGTTTGCATTGGGCAAGGCGCCGAGGCCCTCGGTGAGCCGGCTGAGCTTTGGAGGGATCCACGCCGCGCCCGTTTTCAGCCCCAGCGGATCCTTCTTCGATTTGACCAGCTCTTTGACATGTCTCAAGTACTCCCAAATTGGAGAGCCCTCGGCCGGCTGGTACGAAAAGCCTTCTCGCTGGCTGGTGCCGCCATCTGCGCCATTTCCACCATTGGCATCGCCGGCGCCGCCGTCTCCATCGGACCCGTCGTCGAGGGTCGTTTCGATCGTGCCGTTGGGAATGCTCTCTGCATATTCTTGCAATCCCTGCAACGCTGCACGCTTGGCCTGCTCTCTCTCGGTTTTGCGCCGCCTCTCGCGCTCACGCCTTTCATCTTCCTCCCCGCCCTGCCCGTCGCCGCCATCGTCCTCCCCCGCACCGGAAGAGTCCGCGTCCGCTCTCGCCCCGTTGTCTGCCCCGTCGCCCACGCCCGAGTCCGCCCCGTCGCCCCCCGCGCCCGCCACGTCGCTCGCGCCGCCGCCCCCCTCGACACTGTCGCTATTGTCGTCGTCGGAGGCGGAATCATCCTCCTCCTCGTCCTCGACGGCCCGGTCGCCCTCCCCGTTGGCCGCACGGCGAGCTCTGAATGCCTCCGACCGTCTATCCCCCCCGGCATTGTGCCCCGGCTGATTTGACGTCCCCCTCGGGCGCCCACGCGCACTGCCGGTTGAGCCGCTTGCCGTGCTGGTCGATTTCTTCGGGGCTTTCGATGCCTCGCCCTCCCCGCTACTCATCTTCTCGTACATCGTCTTCTTTTTGTACGGATTGCGCACACCCCCCGCCTTCTCCGCCCGAAACTTGACGTGCTGGAATTTATGCATGGCCTCCGCGACCATCTCTTCGGATATAACGATGCCGGCCTCCCGCATGTCGGCGATGTATTGCTGGTACCGCTCGTCAGTTGCGAACAGGGGCGCATACGCGAGGAGGAGTTGACGCGCAGCAGAAGCAGCATCCGCCGCCGAGGAAGCGCCGTCGCCATCGTCCTCGTCGCGCGTCGACGCGGTAGACATGACGGCGCTGCAGATGCGGTGATTATCCTGAATTGCAATTGCAATAAATATTAGATATGCAATTGCAATTGATAAAGGTGCGGGCGTCCGCCACCTCGCGCATCGTTTCACATCATCGGCGCGGGCGGTTAAATAGCATCAATAAACAAGCCGGGACAGCCAGGCGCCGCCAGTCCGGCGGCAGATCTATCAGCCGCATGCCGGGGGGCAACGGCGGGGGCGGTATGATGTGCACACTCACCTATTATCTTGCTCTATTTCCCCTTGGACGCGGCGAGGTAGGAGGGGCCATTTCCGTCCGTCTCTGATTTGATGAGGCGGCGGGGAGCGACTGCGAGTCGCGGTTTGTTCGATGAGCTACTGGCTCAGGTATTGATTCCGTCGTTGTCCGATCAGATTAGTCCCGGACCTGATCGGACAAAAATAGTGCACACACTCTATTGATGAGGTATCGTTAGTCTCCTTTATTAGTGTTGCGGTTGTACACTTCGTCCGATGGGCTTCTCGTCCCCAGCCAAGCAAGGTATCTGCCGATGCAATGAGGAGCCTTTGGTATCAGAATTGGCTAACTACGAGTTTAACAGGATTAGTGCCGACCCACATTTTTGCATCTTAGTGGCAGAGCCTATCGGCACTAAGCGAAAGGACCCCTTGCCGGCCCGCGATGACCAAACCCTTTGCGGGGCTCATAGAACACATCATTTCGGTTGTCTCCATGAATTTTGGGGGTCGGCGGAGCCGCCTGGCCTTCAAGATCGGGCATCGACCCAGACCTGGACTTTTGGCGTTTTTGCATCTCGGGCTCGCAAATCCACTTCGTCGAGCCCCAAATGGGCCGCGGCTCCATTGACCTTTTTTCTGTGGGCGCGCCCCCTGCCCACTGGATGCACTTCGCAAACGCGACCAAATTTTGAGGTGCGCCGTCGCGAGAACCACGACGGGACTGCGATTCGCAATCATCAAATATCGATGTATGATGATGAACCAACATTGTTCTAGGCCTAGAATCGCATGTAGAATCGATATGCGATGTCTTTTGGGGTCCTAGATCGGCGCTCGAGCCGTTATTCCGTGATCGAGTTGCACTAGAGGTGCCACAGTGCGGCTTTTGCTTGCTTTGGAGGCCTACCGTTTAAACCTCTATCCGGGATGTTGAAACCATGGATCACATCACAACATATCCTTCTTGATCGAGAAGTCGATGATGGTGGTGGACGGGGAGGCGGTGGAGGAGGAATCGAATTGCAATACAATTAAAGAGCACATCAGATGGCCATAAAATTGTATTAATTGCAATTCATTATTATTATGCATTCGTTGCTATTGCACCATTGCCATTGCGTTAGTATCCTTATGTTCCTCTTCCTCGTGGTCGTCGTCCTCCTTCTCGTGGTTGCCGCCATCCAAGCCGTCGGCCTCCTCCGCCGGTTCAAGGTCAAATAATTTCGACCATCGAATAAGTGCCATTAAGGTCCCGGCCGCCGGCATTTCGTCCATTGCGCCCCAACCGCCGCGGTCGGATGGATAGACGGGTTAATCGGCCGTCGTTCTGTGTCGTGTGGCGGCGAGAGGGCGGAGGTGGCCGCATGAGGAGGCAGCGGCCGTTGCAATTCCATCGACGGCGTCGGCCAGGTTGTAACCTCTCGTACCGGCACCTGCCACAGGCGGCAAAGGCATTGGGCAAAGACGCTGACCCAGGAATGAGGTGGCCGCATGAGGAGGCAGCGGCCGTTGCAATTCCATCGACGGCGTCGGCCTGCCTTGAGGTTGTAACCTCTCGGCGGCCTCAGCGGCCTACCCGCCCCGTCCGCCGCTCACCCAGTCGTAGCCGAGATTATGGCCCATCGATCACGCCGGGTGGGGCGGCGAGAGGACGGCGAGAGGGCGGTGGGTGGCCGCGTAGGACGGCGGCGGCGGCGGCCATCGGGTCGGTCTGCCTCGCCTGGGCGGTTTGAGGGCATGCAGAGGCAGGCAGAGGGCAGACGGCGGACGGCGACCGCCGACTACAGGCGACCAGACGGCGTCTGAACGCAGACTAAACGGCGTCTAAACGGCGACCAGACGCCGTCTGGCGTGCGAGCTCCTCCTTTTCGATAAAGTCAACTATTAGCTAGCTCGTCTTACGTACGTGTACCATCCAGGGTCTTGCAGCTCGGTGGCATGCAGAGCAGCTCGGCACCGCTGGACGTCCACCTGTTCCTATTGGCGGTTTGCAACCATGTGCAGCGCGACGGGCGTGCAAGCGCGGCCCCAGCCAAAGCGGCGGCCATCTCAGCTTCAAAAACAACAACGGCGCTCGCTGCTCCTGGACTCCGCCACCACGGCCTACGTCCTGCATTACCTTTACCACAATCCCTCCTACCTGAACCCGTGGAACCTGCCCAATGTTCAATTATGGATCCTGGGCTTCGTACTCATCCGCTGCGGCATCGTCTTCTACGACAACATTGTGGTGTTCGTCATCGAGAAGTGCCTCCGCAGCAAGGTGCTCCCAACGCGAGAGCCGGGTGCACCGCCCGTTCGATATGTCGATTTGGACCGGCGGTCGTACGTGTATCTTGCGCTCGGCGCATTGAACGAATACGCCTTCGTCATGCGGCTCACGCACTACCTGTGGC
>JALLAP010000432.1:0-12960 GCA_036939355.1 Thalassiosira profunda | reverse complement strand
GCACCACCGAAAAGCCCTTCCGGCCCGGCATCAGCTGATAACTGCCAATGGCGTTGGTATTCTCCGTCTTAAAGCCAAAGCGTGCGCTCCCTCTTCCCGTGGCCACATCGTAGGCCGCCGACAAGTTGAGCCGGGTCCCCATGCCCCCGGACCCGGCGAAGAGCCACGACTTTGAATACTCCATCAGCACCGATCGATCGTCCTCGCTCCTCCTCTCTCGGAGTGTGAACCGCCCCCCGAGCAATTTGTCTTCTATGCAACCCCGCACGCGCCACAGCCCCCGTCCAAGTCGATGTGTTTCAAAGTCGGCGCCGACGCGAATGATTGCTCCTGGGATGACGTCAGGAAACGACTTGCGTATTTTCAGGATGGTGATGGGATCGAAGTTGAGGTTGATGCGTGGGATGTGAACTCCGGTTTTCTCCATGGCCCATTGCCGAATAGGGTCGAGAGGTTGGACATTGTTGCTTTGCTTTCGATGGCGCCGTCTCCGCTGCTCTGCCTGGTCCAGAAATGCATCGTCAAGCGGTTCACCTTCATCTGGGCAATCGCGTGCGCCATCACTGACGCCTCGCCTTCTCCGCGGGCGTCGGAAACGACGTCGGCGCCTTCCACTCGTTGTTTCAGCATCGTCGCCACCCTTCGAGCTATCTCGTGAGCGATCGCCCATCACAGGGAGGTCGTCCCAAGATCTCCAGGAGGCCGGCGACGGCGGCGCCCCAGCCGCTGCAAAGATAGCTCCGCCACCATTTTGCAATGCAAGGCCGCTTGCGCAAACGATGGCTGCGGCAGACCTCCTCATCGTCTCAGGTGCCTCGGTCGTGGTCTGTCGTGGTGCACGTGCACTTGCACTTTGCTTTGTGCTTCATTTGCAAAACTGTCCGAGGTGTCCTTGTGATAATAGGACACCTCGGACAGCTCCGTCAAAAAGAATTCTGCCGCCTGATTTGCAGAACAACAATGACGGCCGCGGCATGGCACTCCGCCGCACATCCTCACAATCCGCCGGGTCCAGCCGGTGCAACAGGAGTAGTCTATCGATAGAGAGCCGTTATGTTGATGTCGGCGGCATTGCGGAGGGCGCGGCCCGCGGCGGGGGCGATGCGGCGGCTGGCGGCGGCGTCGAATCGTCAAGTGATGTCGAGAACATTGCAAACGGTGCACCGCCCCCAGCTCAATGCCCAGCCCGTGGTGCACCGGTCGTCGCACGCCGCCGCCGACGCTGTCGACTGTAGAAATCCGCCGACGCGCGCCGCCAGCGGCACGCGCGTGAGTTCCGATATCAAGAATATCCAGACGCGATGCATCTCCGCCAGCGCCCCGTTGCAAAAGTCCGCCCTGCCCCTCCCCGACGACGACGACCTCCCCGCCACAACCACCGCCTCCACGCCCTTCCTCCTCGCCGACATCGGCGAGGGCATCTCGGAGGTCGAGCTCCTCCAGTGGCACGTCGCCCCCGGCGAGGCCGTGTCGCAGTTCGACCGCGTCTGCGAGGTCCAATCCGACAAGGCCTCGGTCGAGATTACCAGCCGGTACGACGGCGTGGTGGAGAGTCTATGTGGGGAGGTGGGGGAGATGATGTACGTGGGCAAGCCGCTGCTGTACATTGCCACGGAGGGAGGGGCGGGAGGAGGAGTTGATGTGGGTGGAGGAGGGGAAGGGGAGCCGCAGGCGGAGGCTGCAGGAAAGCCGGCGACGTTGCACAATGTGGACGATCGGGAGGATCGGCTCAGCATCCCTTCTGTCGGCACGAACTCTGCCAGCCACTTGCAGAGTGCAGACGAAAAGAGCGACTTCATTGATTCTGCCGGCGAGGGAAAGGCGAAGGTGCTGACGTCTCCGGCGGTCCGGAAGCTGGGAAAGGAGAATGACATTGATCTTGCCACCGTTCAGGGAACGGGACCGCGGGGAAGGGTGCTGAAGGCGGACGTTCTGAAGATCATCAACGCCAACAGCAGCGCAGCCGAAGGCTCATCCACCACTGCGCCGGCTTCGATTGCTTCTGCTGCTTCCGTAGCGACGCCCGCCCGTCGGGAAGAAGACGAGGTCCTTGCCATCCGGGGATACCACCGCCTCATGGTCAAGAGCATGACCGCCTCCCTCCAGGTCCCGCACATGGTCTATGCGGACGAGATCAACGTCGACGCCCTCACTTCTGTCAGAGACTCGCTCCGGCCCACAGCGAAGGATATGGGCGTGGCAAAGCTGACCTACCTCCCGTTCTTTGTCAAGGCCGCGAGCTTGGCCATGAACGAGTATCCGGCGTTGAATGCGACGATTGACGTGGAGGGGATGACATTGACGCACCACAAGGCGCACAACATTGGCGTGGCGGTGGACACCGCGCGGGGGCTGGCGGTGCCCGTGGTGCGGAACTGCCAGGAGCGGAGCGTGTTGGAGATTGCCGCCGAGATGGGCCGGCTGTTTGCGCTGGCCGCCGAGGGCAACCTCTCGGAAGGCGACATTGGTCGTCCCACCTTCACGTTGAGCAACATTGGGGCGATTGGAGGGACGTACATGTCGCCGGTGGTTCTGCCTCCTCAGGTTGCCATTGGAGCAATGGGAAAGATACAAAGACTGCCTCGATTCGTCTCAGACGACTCGGATGAGGTTGTCGCGGCACGCATTATGCCCATCTCGTGGGGCGGGGATCACAGGGCTATTGACGGAGCGACGATGGCCAGGTTTGGCAATCTTTGGAAATCGTACGTCGAGAATCCGGCGTCGATGATGTTTGCAATGAGGTGAGAAGGCACAATCGATGAGGTGGCGTGGTGGCGGATTCTTCATGTATGTGTTGTAAGAATAGGTCAATTTAGATATCCGAGAGCTGCGGCAGATCGCCAAGCAGTTGGTCGGGAATCTCTTTAGCGGCAGTCCTCATACGTCAATGACGGTGACTGTGGGTTGGATTGAACAGTATCGTCGACCTTTGCTGCATCAGATGTCTCGCTTTCTGTAGAGGCATCGGTCACCACAGGTTCGGGACCTTTGTTGTCATCACCCGCTGCTGTTTCTTCCTCAACAAGTTCTCCATCAACCGACTCATCAGCCAACTCTGATCTTCTTTCAACAATCGGAGCACCCTTCTCCTCGGCTGGTTCTTTGTCTGTCGTAGATTGGTCGCCCTCATACAATGAATAGCTCTGCATGCACTTTCGGAAAAGGTTCTGCGCTTCCGCACCTCCGTCCGATACCTTCGACTCCTGACTTCGCTTTGTCCAAAACCATGACGATTTCTTCTTCTCTGCTGCAACCTCTTCTACTGGCTTTGGTCTCTCCACGCTGCTCGTCTCTTTCACCACGGTCACCCGTATCTCGTCGCAATGCTTTGCAAACCAGATTCGGTACGGGAGGCTCAGCCCGAGCAATGTGAAGAAGACGTAGATGTGCTGTCGAAAGAGGGCAGCTGATATATTTGACGCCCTGAATTTCACGGGCCGCACAGCGAGGACCTTTGGGCGGAACCCCTCGACTGATATGCTGGTCGCAAACTCCGCGTGCACGTCCTTTCGTCCCTCCTGCATCACGAACGCCGCCTGCTGCGCAAAGTAGTCCTCTCGTGCCGCTTGATTCTTCAACACCAATAGCTTCGACAGGCTCAATTTGCTGAACGGCGCCTCCCGCGCAGCGTCCGAGAAGGAGCGGGACCGCTTCCACACCGAGGCGAGGGTGTGGTCCTCCCAGCTTCCGAAGGTGTAGTTGCCCACGGCCTCATGTGTGACCACCTTCCGCGCCAGCAGCGGCGACGGCGTCTCTGACGCCGTATTGGAATTGGCACTGCCCACTGTGCTCTCGTCTCCTCCCTCCTTGCCCATCCACCCCTCGACAACTTTCCCAAACCCTTTCCACAAATCCCGATTCTCGTAGTGGAAGCATCGCACTTTCCAGGTGACGCTCGGCTCCACCGTTCGTATCCTCTCCAGGTACGCTTCCACCTCTGCCGGCGCGTTGAGTGCATGGGACAGGTATCGCCGCGTGCTGCACGTGTACGACTCTAGCAAATACAAAACGATTGTGGCCGCTACCACCTTCGTCGAGTACGGCGGCAGGCGGAGGTACAGCAGCGAATGGAAGAGCAGCAGGACGAACTGCACCACAGGCGCCAGCAGCGAGGCCAACTTGCGCAGAAAAGCCGGGGCGTTGGCGCCCGATATAAACGGCAGCGAGAACGCCAGCCCCGCGCCCTCGACTTTGCTTCCAGTCGGTCCAAAGTACCGAGCTGCCAGATGTCGGCTCGCCCGCCCCCAAATCCACATCCACAATGCCGCGCTCAAGATGCTCGCTTTCACGTGCACCACCCCCCTTCGCGTCAGGTACGGCACCGTGAACGACGTCGACAATATCTTCGCCCCACCCTGCCAGTAGATGGCATTCGTCTCCCGGTCCATCAGTGCCGATTCCGACATAAGGTCGGGAAGATTCGGCGCGCGGGACTTTGATCGAAGGGAGGAGATGGTTTGCATCGCGGATGTAGCGGCGGAGGCGTACTTCTTGTTGGCTGCTGAGGTTGCCGACGCCGACGATTGCGGCGCGGCGCCCCCGCGGATATTCAGCGCTGTTTGCTGTGCCGCCGACGTCGTCGACGATTTGCAATTGCAATCTATTCGACGAATCCTCCTCGCGGCGTCGGGTGCACCGTCGTGATGGCTCACGCTGATGGTTTCCCGGGCTTCGGAAGATGGCGGCCGCAAAGCCACCGCCGCCGCGAGCGGATGCCACCGCGCCGCGGCGCCCCATAGGCAGGCCCAGATGGCGAGGAATGCGAGTGGGCTCCCCGCCATGGCGAGAGAGCGTGATGTGATGGGTGATGGGTAAGCGAGGAGCGAGTGAAGTGTCTGAAGTCTGGGCGGTGCTCCACGCCACACGCCACACACGCACAGACCACACCACGCGCCCCAGGTCCTCTCGCCGCCGTGCCATGTTCCAGAAGGACGGCTCGTCCACCCTTGGGGGCAAGAAGGATGCCGCGTTACGCAAGTCTGACCGGCGAAAGCTGCGAGATCGCGCCGTCGAGACTCTCTTCGTCGGCGGCAGCAGCGACGCGTGTGATGGAGTTGCAACCGAGAGTGCAGCATGGATTGCACGGGCCGAACGGCTGCTCGACGACGCCATCGTCGCCCCTAAGGGCGGGGAAGTGCTGGTGCGGAAGCTCAAGCTGCCGGGCGGGGTCAACGCGACGCTGTTTTTGCGGACGCCGGGCTCTGCCGATGCGTCCACATCAGGTGCACCAACTGCAAACGGTGCAGGTGCAGGCGACGAACTGATCGACGCATATCCCACATCCTGGCCGTATCGAAGGGAAACGCAGCCCATCTTGCTGGAGCGCGAGGATGCGGAGCGGAAGGGACAGTTGGTGCCGCTGCTGCCGCTTTTTGCAGCGCTGCCGCCTCCGCCTCCTTCGCTATTCCTTGCGAGCAATGGTACAGACGCAGCAATTGATGATGCAAACAGGAGGTACCGCATCCCCACCATTGCAATCCATCCGGAGGTCACGAAATACATCTGCCGAGGCGCCGACCTCATGCGATCCGGAATGCGCTCCTTTCCCTCTCCGTGGGCAATGCGCCAGTCCAAAGGACTCGTCACCATCTCCGTCATCGGCAACCCCCAACCCGTCGCTGTTGGAATGGTGGAGCATTCTCTCTTTCGGGAGTATTGCTACAGCAAGAACGGCAAGCAGGGAGGCGACGCATGGAGGGACCAGGCGCTCGCTTTGGTGGGCCCGGGGAAGAAGGGGGTGGGGGTGGAGATTGTCAACTGCTACGGCGACGATTTGTGGAAGGGCGGCCTGCCTCCCAAAACCCAAAGTGGCAAGGGTGCGTCAGAAGGTGTGCCAAACCCACTGGGGGGCGGGGTTTATGACGATGGCCACTTTGGCAATACGGGGTTTGTCGATGGGCAGTATGTGCACCCTATCTTGGAGGTTGCGGCCGAGATTGATGAAAGCGACGCCGACGAGGACAATGCAGAGGAGGGAGAGGGAACGGTTGCAACTGATTTGGCACGGCTGAGTTTCGCAGGCGACACCAAAGAACAACCCACAACAACGGAAGAACAACTTGTGGTTGGTGATGGAAACGCTGCAGAGGAAGAAGCTGCGCCAGACCACGACAATATTCTGGAGAGGGCATTCTACACTTCCCTTCTCCTCCTGCTTGCCTCAAAGACGCCACTCCCGATGCCAGTCTCCACATACTACGCCAAACATTTGCTCGCCGCAGTGCCCGACACTGGTCCCAGATTGGACATGAAGCAAACAGCGTACAAAAAGATTGGACCGTTCCTGCTGGCAATGGAATCCAACGGGGTCATCAAAGTGGGAGCGAGCAAGGACAAGAAGGACAAATGTGCATTTCTGCAAGGGATCGTCAAGGACCACCCGGATTTGCGGCGGTTTAAGAGGGAGTGGAAGGCCGCTGGTGGCGATGCATTGGCTGCCGCTGGCGACTCTCAACAGACCAAAATGGCCGTGGTGGATCTGTTCATCGTCCCTCGCCACATCGCAGACGGGTTGCAGTTGGAGAGGGACGCGGTCCTGGCGGACAATGCAAAGACAGAGGAGCGGAAAGGAACAAGGTTCCTTACAAAAACCGAATGCCGTGCACTGATCGAGGGCTACATTGAGACAGAGTCGCTGGTGGACCCTAAGAGCAAGGGTCGCATATTGATCAATGGCCCACTGTGCGATGCGCTGTACAAATTGCCGAAGAAAGGGAAGCAACCCGGCCAGAGTGCGGAATACCCAACCTCGGTGAAGAGGAAAGACCTCGTGGAGAAATGGACTGAGAAAATGGACAAGGGCCACGCCGTCGTCCAAATGCCCGGCAGCAAAATCCTTCACTTGGCCCGCGGAGCGCCGAAACCCGTCGACATCGAAGTGGAGTTCCGCCAGGGCAACCGTCGCAAATTTCTGACCCACATTCGCGGGTTTGAGGAGTACGGCATCGACGGACGGGCCCTCTCCCAAGACGTATCGCACAGATTCGCCTGCTCGGCGTCCGTGGAGACGGAGCCGGTGGGCCGGCCGGCGCTGAAGAAGGGACGGGTGGAGATTGTCTTTCAGGGGCATTTGGCCGAGGAGCTGACGGCGCTGCTGACGGGCGACGAATCGAAATCGAGCCACGGCGGGGCGAAGGGTGCGGAGTACTGCTTGCCCAAGTCTGTTATCGATGTGAAGTTGAGAAAGGGCGTCCCGGCAAGAAAGAAGCGGTAGATGCATACCTAGGAAAAAAGAACACACACACATGTCATGCTCCATTCTGCTCTAGAGACCTCATCGGCGACACAAATTTATCGCTTCTCCATTTACAATATGCAGCAGTCGCAAAGGCAATTGTCGCAGCCATCCCCGCAGCCATCCCCACAACCTTGCGCCGCTTGGGCTACCGAATTAGCCTCCTTTGTCTTGGCCTTGTCAGGGCTGACAGGCCGACCCTCCACTCTCGCCGCTGCCGCTATCTCCGCCTCCGCTGCCGCTTGAAGCATGTTAGGCTGGGGCGAAGGGGGCTGACTATCCATTGCGAGCTCGCTCTGCCGCCGACGCTGGACCAAACGCACTGCCCTGTTGCACCATCACCGGACAGAGGTGGCACAGGCACAGCCAGGAGCAGGAGCTCGCTCCTTGCAAAGGTATCCTTTACACTTTCTGCGTAGGAATAGTACACAAAGTCGATGACATTAAGAAACGTCTCAGGATAGGAGTTCCTTCTTCCCTTGATCCTTCATCTCACTTCCCTGTTCGTTCAGAGGCATCAACCATGTCGTCAGCCCCCATCACCATCACGCACGGCGCGTCCGGCGCAACTTGCACCGTCTACCCCTTCGGGGCCCACGTTACCTCCTACAAGACGGCGTCGGGGCGCGAGCTCCTCTTCCTCTCGCGTGACGCCAAACTGGATGGGAGCAAGGCCATCCGCGGCGGCATCCCGCTCTGCTTCCCGTGAGTTGTGGCGCTGCTGTGTATGATCGCCTCTATCATTACTAAACAAATCCAATTGCAGTCAATTCGGGCAGCCCGACAAGGAAATGCCGCAGCATGGCTTCCTCCGCAACAATCTCTGGAAGGAGGTGGAGGGCAGCCGCTTCGACAACGCCGACTCGGCGGGAATCTCGTTTGAGATTGCCCTAAAGGACGCCGTCAACTCCCGCGGCGGCAAGTGGGGCGCCGATACCAACTTGGATGCCAAGTGCACGTACTCTGTCAAAATCTACAGGGAGGGATTTGAGACGACGATCGAAATGGAGAATACCGGGACGGAAACCTGGCCCTTTCAGGTGCTGCTGCACAACTACTTCTTGGTGAGGGAGAGAAGCGCCATGGACGAACAGAAATGCAACGTCAAAGGATTGCAGGGGCATTCGGTATTGGACCAAATCACGGGCGAGAAGTATGTTTTTGGTGAGGAGCCAGTGACTGCGCCCAACCTCAATGTGGATAGGATCTATACGCCGCCCGATGGGCAGCTGGAGCTGAGTCTGCAAATTGCCGCGGGTCCATCGAACAATATCTCTCTCACTGCACACGGAGACGTTGATGACAAGAAGGTCCCGGCATCTTGCGTTGTGTGGAATCCTTACAAGGAAAAGGCCGCAGCGATGGGAGACTTCGGCTCGGATCAGTATGTGGACATGATCTGCGTGGAGCCGGGATTGCTGAGCGGGCTGCCCGCAGTGGAGGGCGGGAAAAAGGCGAGCTTTACCCAGATGATCACAAGCCTTGACTAAGCTATCTGTCTATGCTAGAATAAATTTGAGATGTTTATGATTGCCGCAATCATAACAAATGGGACTCCAGACGCGAGTCTTCTGCGGGCTCGTCGTTCCCATTCTCATCTCCGTGCTCTGACGTTTCCAACTCTTCCCTTCTTGTATCCTCGTACCACCCCTCCTTCTCCCAATCCAGGAGATTCTCTGTCTGGAGCACATTGGGGATGAGAAAACAGGCCGGTACGCCCACCAGCATCGGTACCAAGACCTGAAAGATGACGATCAGATAGGGCAGGGCCTCAAAATTGCAATCATCTCCCACGGTGACCATGCCGCTCCATTGTATGACGCCCGACCCCAGCAGTTGCGAGACCATGTTGCAAAAGTTGGCAATTCCCACGGTGTAAGCAAAGACCGCTGATTCCATCCCCGGCGGAGATATCTTCGCGTAGATTGCCGACATGGGGATACTCTGGATTATGTACACCATGTTCTCAAACACTGCATTCCCGAGCAGGAAGAAAACTTTGTCGGGTATCCCAATGGCCACGTTCCAACGCATGATGATGATCAAGTCGACCATGCACGCAAGGGAGCCGATGACCATTGTCAAGATGAGCACCGGGCGGAATCGCCAGCCAGAGAAGAAGTTCTGGTAGAGGACGACGGCGAAGAAGTTGACAACGGATCCGACGATGCCGGTCACGGTAATGTAGTATGTGTAGTCGAAGTTCGGGCCTTTTCATTGCAAGAAGTGAACTGTGAGACGACATCTGGAGCAGTGCATTGACACCGTGAAGCAGAACGACACTTCAACTCACCACCCGGGACACATTCTTCGCTCGCAGTGTAATAATACCCCAGCGCGCTCCCAATTGATATCCAGCTCATTTGAAAGAGCACAATGGCGAGGAAGACCCAAAAGAAAGTCCTGGGAAAGATGAAGTAGGTGGCCACCGTAAACGCCACGATCAGCACTGCGGCCACGCTCAACCCAATGGCCAAATCTGCATACGTCGTCAATGCGGCCAACAGCGGCGCCGACAGCCCACAGAGAGTGATGACGACGAAGGGCGCCTTTTTCTCCTCAAAGCTCCCCTTGTCGTACAAACAGCACTCCTTGCAGCACACGTTTTTCATCCCTGGTTCCTCTGCTGTCCGCTTCTTCTCGGGGATCCACCCCACCAGTGTGGGATAGAAGGGCGCCAGCGAAAGCCCCAGCGCCAGCCAAAATAGCACATGCCAATATCCGCCGTCAGCAAGTGGCCCGACGTACGCTTGCGTGACCATCGAGCCCAATAAACTCCATCCAAACTTGAACGAGATTATCGAACTGCCCGATTCCGGATACAGCCGCATCAACTCGGAATACTTCCCCTCCCCCAATATATCGAGCGTGGCGGCCTCGTAGCTCACGGCCGTGAAGCACAGCACCGAGAAGTCAGCCAATCGTTGGACGGCGTCGGATCCCTCCTCCACCGCCCCACTCACAGCCCCCGAGTGGTACAATCCCAGCAGCACCGCGCACCCCAACAACCCAATCAGGATCGAATACACGGCAAAATAGCGCTTGTTGTATCCCATAATGGGAAAAAGGTCAGAAGCCACCCCGATGAACGGTTTCATCGCCCACGGGCTCATGATGAGACTCATGTACAATTGCTGTCGGCTCGCCCCGATGCCCAATTCCTTGTACAGGGGGAGGCCGAGGGCCATGACGAGGGAGAAGGCCCCGCCCGACACGAAGCACTGGACGATGGCGAGCCAGGAGAGGAACTTCCACCCGAAGAAGCCGGAGAGCTCCTCGAAGTACGTCCGCGTCGAGCTGATCGGGTGGCGCCACGTGGGCGGGTGCGGGGCATGCGGCCCTTCCTCTCCACCAATTTGCTTTGAGAAATCTTCATTTTCATTGAAGCCCTCTCTTGTCGATTCCCCCGCCGGTTCTCCCGCCGACTGCTCGGAGTGGTCGCGGTCGCCGTCCCCGATGAGGGGGGAGGGGTCGATGTTAATGTTCGCGGTGGCGGCGTCGACGGCCGCCTCGGTGGCGTAGTCCTGGAGGTTGATGCCGCCCGTCATATTGGAGGGCGAGTCTGGCTGCTGCGGTCCGGAGTATTCGTCGATGTCAAGGGCCGATGGGCCGTCGGTGTTCATAATATTATGAGGCCCGGGCGGCGTTGTTCCCTCGAGAGGAGGCAACGGCGTCGTTGATTTGGTTTCAGTCTGTTTCAGTTCACCTTTTCACCTTCTTGCTCTTGCTTGCTCTTCTTCTTCTGGCGCTGGCGCAGTGCGTGAGTGACACAAAGAACGGCTCCCCTCATCATCCTGTGCCTCCTCGCAGCTCACTCCTCGCCCTCGCTCAGCCTGCCGCGCTCTTGGATACGAACATGAAAGCACCGCGTCGGCTGCTCCACTTGCACAGCGCCCTCCTCTTGCTGCGACCGCAAGATGGGACGTCGTTCGCCCCTCCGTCGCGCCGACGCCGACGCCCTCGAAGCGTGCGCGCGATGGCCGCTGAGTGCACGTGGGCGCCCCAAGATCTCACGGCCAACAACGCGGGCTGCCCACCAATACCCGACGACGACTACATCAAGCGCTACCAGAGCAATCCGGAACTGTGGCCCGTCGAGTTCTTCGTCGTCGCCTACCGTCGCATAAACATCCCATCGACGCAAAAGGAGGAAACGCAGATCTTGGTGCGGAGATCGGCGAACGGCACCTCCAAGTACGGGCTGGGCACGGGAGTGCCGGCGACGCGGTGGATTCTGGCGGGGTCTACGCCTCCGAGGGGGTACGAGGCGACAAAGCCGGAGGTGACGTTTGATGCTTGCAATTATCCAGAGTTTCCTGAGGGAGAGGCGTCCTGGAGCTACGCGAAGATTGACATTCGCGAGGATGCGTTTCGCGAAACAGCGGACGTCGACGATCCAGATTTGCAAAGATATGCGTCGAGAATTCGAGACGAGCTGCGAACGGCTCTATCCCGCAAAGCGAACGATGAGGATGCACTGAGTGCATTTGAGAGGAGCACATACGAAGTGGTGCAGAAGATACTCGATCGTTCCAATAGCATTGCAGCAATTCAAGGAACACTTCGAATGAGCGGCCTCTTTGCAAAGATCGATGAGGCGACGGAACATCGCTTCGTCGACTTCGAGGATGCCCCGTCCGCATCAACACTGGCCGAGTCTGCACGAATATACACCATGTTTCCGCAAATGCCGTGCCCAATGCCGTTGCCATCAACAAATGCAGAGGAGCTGCGGAACGAAATCGAGAGTCGACCCGCGCGTATGTTGGAGAGCGGAAGAAATCCGCACGAGGATCAATACGGGAGGGTTTATACGCACATATCGACAAACAACGTCAGTAACACGATCCACGGCGTGTATCTTACGTTTGATGTGACAAAGACATTGGGGCCTGCGGGAGATACCCCGCCGGCGTTCGATTTGTTCGGCACGACGGAAATCGAGCGAGAGTGGGTATCTTTGAGCGAGTTGGCGGTGCTGGGGGCCGACGGAACGAGCATCGGCACGGTGGAACGAAACCAACTTTCATTTCCGGGTTCATTGTGCGGCAATTGGTGAAGGAGGGTATCATCGAGGTTTAGATACGTATGCCCAAACGTTCAAGCAATGATCACAAGTATTCGATCTATTCTCTTGCTCACCCTTTCCCCATTGATGCTGCCCAGACATCAAAGAAAGGCGGAACCCGCGGCGTCAAATTTGAGAAATTTTTCTACGTGCGGGAGGAATCAATATTACATTTGCCGGGAAGAAGGCTCTTCTAAAGTTCTTTGTGTCAAAAGTCAAGGGAGGAATGGGTACTTCCTAACTTAGGTTTACCCCATTTGATAGCTTTTCTGATTAAAATTATCCAACAATCTCAATTTATTTGTAGGTACAACCCAAAGAAAGATATCCCTGAGTTTCACTATTCCGTGACACTTCGGGTTGCTATGAAGAAAATCGACTGAACCGAAGTCGAGCGCGGCGCTCACACTTTCCATCGACCTTTGACCCGACACCATGTTGTTCCGCTCTCTCGCCCTCGCGTCCTCCCTCTCGGCGGTGGCTGCCGCCGACCTCGTCCGGCTGAAGCTCCACAAGCGGTCCGACCACGAGATGGTGGCCGACCACCTGAAGCGCGAGAACGAGGCCCTCAAATCCGCGATGGCGGCCGGGAATTCCGCCGCGGTCGAGATGGCGAAGAAGGCCGGCCAGGTCGCCCTCCGCGGCGCGACGGCGT
>JALLAP010000431.1:0-12954 GCA_036939355.1 Thalassiosira profunda | reverse complement strand
ACCCGAACGGGCGAGATCATCGATTGACGAAGCAATCCGCTCGCCGAGGAGGTGGATCGAGGCTCCAAAAAAGGCGAAATCGCCGTCCTTCGGCCTACAAAGCCCGATTTGCACCGGAATTTCGCCACTGCCTTCCCCAATGAGACCAATGCAATGATGTTTGAGCATCGGAGCGAGCGCTAAGGCATTCTAGGACTGCGCATACTCGATTTTCCTTTTTACCATACAACCACTACCTAGATAGAAGTGCAGTCCCACACTGGATACCGGCGCCTCAAGAGCCAATCCCGACCCCCAGCCGCCACACACTACCCCAGGAGGGTACGCTGGGTGTGTTGTTGGCCCCGTCGCTCGTCGGTTTGCTCGTCTGATGGAGCACTCGTCTCTGCGGAGGGGCTTTGTGCGACCTAACGCGACTAAAACTGAACGGCCTCTGACACAACCGCGGACTTTCAACGCCGGCGTCCTAGTAGGGTCCGATCCCCGCTCGGCAAAGCCCAAAGTCGCCGGCCCGCGTCGTGGTGGGCGGCGGCGAAATCCGGTAAGTGCGCTCGCGAGAGATTCGGGTGTGTGTCCCAACACCCACGCGCGAGTCACACAGCGACGATCACGCGCAAGTGGCGAAGCGTAAATCTAGCGTCGAAGATCACGTGTGATTTGTAATTTCCTTTGTAATTTTGTAATTTTGGCTCCTCGAGCCCCCCAAATTTACAAAATGGAATTTTCCCCAGGCCTAATTTGGGATTGGGGCGGATTTTTGTGTACGTCCGTCATCCCGCTTACCCTCCTATACGAGTTCCTCCGCTGTATCCCTCCAATTTATGTATTGATTCCTACGTATGTAGATTCTATGACATAAAGAAGTGCAACGCAAAGCTGGCTCGGCGCTAGGTAGATAGGCATAGGCCTCGGGAAAATTCCATTTTGTAATTTGGGAGTTTTGGAGGAGCGAAAATTACAAAATTCACGTGAATTACAACGCTAGCTTTCACTAACAAATGGAAGTCACGTGATGGTCACACTTTGTAAAAGACCTTGTAGAAGGCGTGACGTGAGAGAGCGTGACTTTGTGACGTGATATGTCGTGATGTGACTGGTACAAAAGCTACGTAGGAATCACGTAGGCCGTGATTTTGTAATTCACTTTGTAATTTGGCCAAAGTGGCTTTGTAATTTTCCCGAGGCCTATCGGCGCAGCGCAAGCCCGCCCTCTCTCCTCCTTGAATTTTGCAATGATGGCAATTGCTGCCTTCTTGGCGGCCGCGGCCGTCGTCTCGTGGGCCGGTTCGGTGGCGAAGGGCGCATCATCATACCGGGAAAACGGACTGCACATCAGAGGCGCCACAGTTGACGGCGTTGCAATTATTCCCAGAGGCGGCGATTGTGATGTCGAGGGCGCTGATGTTGGCAAATATACGCCTCTCGTGCGCGACAAACTGCGCCGGCTCGGCCGCGAGATGAAAGGGCGCGTCTTCTTCGCGGAAGCAGATCAGTCCTCCGTCTACCTTCAGGATAATCCAGGGAGCTTTTCTCAGTTTCTCGCTCATCGGCGGGTTCAACGTTGTCGTCGTTTTCCCTAATCTTCTTGTTACCATGGCAGTGCCATCCCATTGTATGCAGGGCCGCCCGCTTGAATGAGATACAACGTGTCCGTTCCACCTAATCTCATATGATGTGAGGCGCCTAAGGTTGCGAAAGTGTCCAATCATGACGACACCTCCGTCGCTATCGATAACCATGCACTCTTCTCCCTTCGACACGAAGCCGAGTAATGTTGGAATGTGGAAGAGGGCCTTTTTGATTGAATTCGCTTCGTCCTTCTTGACGTTTGATCGATACGTGAAGCGTACCTTCCAGGAGAAATGGGATTGTCTCGGTCGAGCGCCAGACCAGTGGGCGATTGAATCCACGTGTTCCATGCAACTCGGTCGGCTGGGTTTTCAACCAGGCCCGTCCTTCGCGACACCGTTCGCTTCAGCTGTGACGGGCCATCAATCATCAATTCACTTCCGGATGCAGTCGGATCGATGACCTCGAAGGGCTGGACCGATGCCATTTCCCGTAGCTTCCAACGAGAGTACCGATCGGCCCCGATGTTGTAGAGGACAACCAGCCCGGCGAGGAGGGCGAGAGGCGCCATGGGGGCGCTTTGCTTTGGCGGGGGGTCTCTGCTGGGGGTGCAGATTTGATGGGAGCTTGGGAGCGCGCGCCTCTGAGCGCCTGGCGCGGTCATCAACAGCGGTTAGGTACCTATCGGTACTCGTAAGTACGTACTTCTGGGCGCGTGTCATTCTCCCCTCGACCCTCGCGCCCCCACCTCCACCTCCCCTCCGCCACGCCATCCCACTCCTGCAGCCGATGCTCCGCACCGCGGCCCTACAATTGCAATCCAAGAGAACCATGGGAGTGCTCGCGAAGCTCCAGGATGGGGCTACCAAGTTGATGTTTGGGAGCGACGCCGGCACCGGTGAGTGGTGTCACGAGATGTGAATGGGGTCGTTCTGCGTGCGTCATCGCGTTGGGGGGTGGGGTTGCACGCACGATCTCATCTAATGAATTGCAATTATTGGTGCAGACAAGTCTTCATTCTACGACCTCGTGGACCGCGATATGAATGGGCACGAGGTCAAGTTGGAAGCGTTCAAGGGCGACGTCCTCTGCGTCGTCAACGTCGCGTCCAAATGAGGGCTAACGAAAGCCAACTATGTCCAATTCTCCAAGCTGTACGACGAGTACAGTGCGCGGGGCCTGCGCCTGCTGGCGTTTCCCTGCAACCAGTTCGGTGCCCAAGAGCCGGTGAGTGCCCTACAATACTTCCGTTTCAGTTCTGTGTATATGATCTGTCGCACAACTCACCTTCCTTTGCAATTATGCGACAGGGAACTCCCGAGGAGATCCTTGACTTCGTGGAGAGCAAATTCGGCGCCAAGAACAAATTCACGTGGTTCGAGAAGGGCCACGTCAATGGAGCGAGTACGCGTGAGGTGTATTCGTATTTGAAGTCGAAGCTTCCCGCCGAGGACCGGACCACGGACATTCGGTGGAACTTTGCGAAATTCTTGGTGGATCACGAGGGGACGCCGTTCAAGCGGTACAGTCCCAAGACGAATCCGAACGATATGGTGTCGGACATCGAGGAGCTGTTGAAGAAGAAGGAGGCTGGAGGGAGCAGTTAAAAGAGACGGTGGGATGCATACAACAATTGAAATGGGAGGAAGAGGAATGTGAATGACGGCCGCAGATGTGGGTGCTGCATCGATTGATAGCGCATGCATCGCGGCCTGAAAGACCTTGCTGGTGTGGGCAAAGCACATGCGTTTTCTGGACATAGTTGGACGCACGTGACAGTTCATGCCAGCACGGAACAGACGCCCTTCCTTTATTCGGTTGATTTGCTTCCGGCCGTAATAATTTGTACAGAATAGAATAGAATTCGCTCGACTGATCTCAACCTCGCTCATTCAACCAATAGTATCCATCCCTCGCCACGCGCAATGTTTTGTTACATTCTCAGGTCTTTCACGCAAGCATCGGCGTTCGATGTGATTGCGAGACCGTCATTCCAGTAACTTTTGCTGCGCACGCTAATTTTGATAATTGTCAGTGGACGGGCGCATTGAGGGGTGCAATTTGCATCAACTGGCCTCCTCATGTCGAACGCCACTCATCCTACTGCGCCATCGCCCACCGTTCCATTTATCAGCTCCGCGCGCACTTCACCTTCCTCTTCGCGGTCTCCATCTCCTCGTCCTCCCTCGCGAATGCCAAAATTGCAACGATACCTATGATGGGCGAGCAGGCGAGCGTCACCTTGAGGAACGTCCACGCCGATTCCAAAGCCGATTCCATCGTCATCGCGTTCGGCTCGTATGTTCTCTCGGCGTTGCCCGCCCGGCTACTCCGCTTATACAATCAATGCAGCGGCTTTCGCGCTTCTCCAGCTGACAACTGCCGGCTCGGGGGCTCTAATACGGAGGGCGACCGCGGACGAGAGGTGCTGGTGCGGGGAGGAGTGGCCGTCAGGCCAACGGACTTGGCAGTTGGCAGTGGGCGGGGGGGTGCGTCCAATAAAATTAGACCCCACCTCTTTTCTCCCCCAAATTTTACGGTCAAGTTGAAGTAGGTAAGTCGGGATCAACTCGTGGGGTCTTGACCGTTGCAGTTGTGGCGCGCGCCGCTGGGTTCACTTTTTATTTTGCAAGCGAAGGTGAAGCAGGAGGTGAACCTCGACTAGGCAATGGTGCAGGGGGGAGAGCGCGACGGCGGCGGCTGCTACCCGGAGGAGGAGATGGACCTCCAGCCCTGCACCACCGAGCACTACTCCGACTCGGAGGATGAGTGCGGCGAGGAGGAGGCAGAGAGGGACGTTGGCGGGTGTGGCGAGCTGAAGCAGCATCTGCTCGCGGTCCTCGTGGCCGTCGTTGCAGCGGTGGCCTTCCACGCCAACCTCCAGGGCGGTTTCGGTGCGTGGAGGGAGGAGCTGGCGAGGGACTGGCACGCCGTGAGACAAAGATGGGAGGCAGCGAAGGATATTCATACCGAAGGCGTTGTGGGGGAGGCGCCCTACGCGGCGCCGTCGATGGACGTCATCCCCGCCTCCCAGAGCAGACGGGCGTTGGAGCGCGCCCTCGGAAAGGCACCGGGTGGCGCAACGAAGAGAGATACTAGAGGACACGCGAGGGCGAGGAATTTCCAGCGCACGGGCGGCCTCTCCTTCTGCCCCACCAACACTGACGCATCTCGTGTTACGGAAAACAGCAACGACAAATTGGTGGAGCTGGAGTTCATCCTCCCACTGAAGCCCAGCGTGCGCGTCCTGCACTCGTACTACTTGGCGGATGCGCTGGGAGTGGACTCCAGCATGGTCTATGAGGACGTGAACTATCTCGGGAGCTACGAATCCGACAAGATAATGAACGAGGTGGACGAACTCCTCGACGCCAACGAGGGAGAGGGATTGATGCTGGACCAAACCGAGTCCATCGTTCGGTCTCATCTGCCATCAACTTCGGTGGATCGCCAGCATATATGCCTGCTGCATCAATACTCGCTCAACAAATATTCCGGACGCTCCATTCGCGGAACTACCAAGGTGTACAAAGAACCGCACGTCTCGACCTTTTATCGAAGCAAGCACGACACTGCGGAACGGGAGCCGAACTACGGCATGCCCCCGGCCTCGCTGACCTTTACAGGATACGCGATGAAGTTCGTCAACTTATCCCCGCAGCCTCTGAATCTGTACTGGGACGGCGGACGAATCGCATCGGGATCGCGGGCCGGCGAGATGCACACCGTGCTTGTTGGAACGGTGCCCGCATTTGAGAGCATTGGCACGGCCAGCTTCCCGGGGCATTCGTTCTACCTGGCTCCGACGTATGATAAGGGGCACCAGCTGAAGAGGTGGGCCGTCACGGAAGACGAGCCGATTTTGTATTACGATCCGCTGGAGGATTTGTCGTCGAAGGAGCAGAGGGATCAGCTGGCGAAGTTGACCGCAAAGCAGAGGTTCGACAGAGATGCATGGGCGGTCGACCGCACCTTTGGGAGGGATTACTTAATCAAGACTGGAAGGGTGTGGCTTGCCAACTTTCCGCAGCCCTATGTGAACGCCGACGAGGAGCTTGGACTGCACATGTGGCAAGCGGACTACATCGGCCAGACGCACACAATCGAAACGTCGAACTTGTACTTCACCTCGCTTCCACAATCGTTGGAACGCCTGACCAAGGATGACTACCTCCCTGAAGCTGACGAGAGACGGCGCCTGGAAACGAAACCGTTCCAATCGAGCAGTTTGAAGCAGAAGGGCGCAAACAGCGACGATGCCACCATGCAACTCAATCTCAAAGTCCGGAGTGTCGCTCCCAGAGTTCTCGAGGTTAAGAAATTCCTCTCGCCCGCGGAGGTGCAGCATCTCATTGATCTCGCCTCGGGCACCAAAGGCGATGTGCAGATGAAGCAGTCGACCGTTTCGGCGAGCAATGCGAATGTAGAGGCTCGAGCAACGAAGGCGGACGCCCGCTCATCGTCCGGTGGTTGGATTCATCGCGAACAAGATGCAATTGTGGATACAATCTTCCATCGCGTGGCAGATCTGCTGAGCATTGACGAGAACTTGATGAGGGACCAGCCTCGAGATAACTCGGAGGCAGAAGAAGGCGAGAGGGAGTTGCACACACACGATCGCATCGTTGAGGCCATGCAGCTGCTACGATACGGACGGGGAGAGGAATACTCGGCCCATCACGATTTCACATATCCATCCATTGAGAACCGATACCAGCCAAAGCGATATGCCACCGTGCTGCTCTACTTGACGGGCGAGGGCGATGTCGTTGAAAATGGCGTTCGTCGCTCTGCATCATCGTCGGACGGCGGCAATGGACTCAAGGGAGGAGAAACGACCTTTCCTCGAGCTGTCACTGCCGACTTCCACGATGGCGTCAAAATAAATCCGCAGTCCGGAAAGGCGGTCGTCTTTTATAACGTGTTGCCCGATGGAAATATGGACGATCTGAGTCAGCACGCAGGCGGGAAGGTCGAGAAGGGCGTAAAGTTCGTGGCCAACTTGTGGATCTGGGATCCGATTAGCAACTGAAAGCGGATGGGAGCTTACGGTTTGGAATCGACTCTCAACGAAGGTCTGCTTATTCTAATACAACACTCCTACTGACCCATGGCTGCCGTTAATTCGGCAGACGATTGCGGACCTTGTCGTACGTCTTGAATGCGCCGGCGAGGTTTTGGACCTGCTCGAAACGGCCGCTCTGCTTTAGGATCCGCGTGGCATAATAAGCCCTCTGCCCGCTGGCGCACGATACCACGACGCGTTTGGCATCGGAAGGAAGCTCGTCCATCCTGGACCTCAAATCGTTGAGCGGGATGTTGATTGCCCCATCAATCAAGGCTCCATTCTTGCTCACTTCTGAAACATTGCGAACGTCCAATACGACAGTTCCAGGCGTACTGGCGGCTTTATGCAACTCCGTGAACTGAATCTGCTCCACGAGGCCGTCGCGGATGTTTGCGGCCGCCATCCCTGCGATGTTGACGGGGTCCTTGGCGCTGCCAACAGGTGGGGCGTAACAAAGCTCCAACTCCGCGAGATCTTCCACGCTCAGCCCGCCCTGGATTGCCGTGCTGATGACGTCAATCCGCTTCTCCACGCCGTCCTCGCCCACGGCCTGCGCCCCGAGGATTTTGCCATCGTCCGGGCTGAAGATGAGCTTGAAATTGACACTTTTGGCGCCCGGGAAATAGCCCGCGTGAGATCCTGGATGCACATGCACAGCCTCGTACGCGATGTTCTTCGCTGCAAGCATCTTTTCGTTCATGCCAACACAGGCAGCCACCAAGTCAAACACTCGGACAACGGAAGCCGCATACGTTCCTTTGAACTTGCGCTTCATGCCGTACACGTTGTCCGCGATCATTCGTCCCTGGCGGTTCGCCGGTCCAGCCAGTGGAACGGCCCACATCTCGTCGTCGTTTCCAAGTATAGGGTTACGGACCAAGATTGCATCACCGGCGGCCCAAACGTCGGGCTTGTTTGTGCGCAGGTAGTCGTCGACAACTATGTGATTGCCACGGCCCGAGCATTCGATACCGGCCTCCTTCACAACCTTCGTGTCGGGACGGACTCCCATACCGAGGATGGTGATCTGAGCCGGAGGCAGCATCCGTCCGGATCGAAGCTTGACAATCGTGCTTGGATCGTCCTTGTCGTCGCCGTTGTTGGGCAGAAACTCCTGGATGGCATCACCGGTGACGATGTTGACTCCTCGCCGATTCATATCCTCCTCAATAATTGCCGCCATTTCGACATCGAGCGGGCCAAGAACCTGCGGCAGCATCTCGACAACCGTCACTTCCAGACCGCGGCGTTGAAGTTGCTCGACCATTTCTAGGCCGACGAATCCGGCGCCCGCGACAACCGCGTGCATCCGCGACTCATACCCAGAGCAAGTGTCACATTTGGTGGGCAGGGCGGCAATCCACGAGACGATGGCGTCCATATCCTGGAGATTCCTCAGGGCGAAGAGCCCTGGGCGGTCGATGCCGGGAATCGGTGGTTTGAGTGGCTCGGATCCAACCGCGAGAACCAGCTGATCGTACGAGTGCGTGGTGGAGACGGCAGAGTTTGGTTGAGTCTCGTCAATGGCGGTTACCGTCTTGGCATCCGTGTCGATCTGGATGACGCGAGTATTCACTCGGACTGCAATGTTGCAAAGATGGATTGAGCAGCTCACACATGTGATGCAACCACTACTCCTGCAAACGCGCTACTCACCATTGATATTGAACCTCTTCCTAAGGCTCGTCGGAGTTTGAACGGCCATCTGATTCCTATCGGTGATCTCGCCGCCAATGAAGTAGGGCATCCCGCAGCTTGCGAAGGACACGTCGGGGCCAGACTGGACGGTTGAGTGAAGCGAACCGTATGCAACACGTGAGCGACGAATCAAGAAGTGCTCACATCATATGCACAAGATTGAATCACGTACCTGTAGCATCAGTATCTCCGCCGACTCGTCCAAGCGCCTCGCCCGCGCCGCGAAGCTGGCCCCGCCAGCCACGCCGCCGATGACGACGAGCTTCTGCCCCTTCTTCGACCCGTTGTTGTCTGCGTTGTTGGTCATGAGTGATGAGTGTTGGTTGTGTTGGTATGGTATCTCTTTCACTTTTGCGTTTGACGATCTTTTGATTTATGAGACCGTCGGCAGCCGCCGCCGCCCACTTCACCGCCGATGCAAGAGCAACCGCCGACCCTGCTCGCTCGGCCTCTCGGAGATTCGGCGTTCTGATAGATCGCGGCGATTTCACCGAGAGAAAGCTCGCTCAGGAACAACGTCGAACAATCGGGCCCACCCTTCCAGGGTGACTTGAAATGGGAGTCAGATTTGGGCCGGTTTCGCGGGACTCGTCAGTCACTAGCTCGCTAAAAGCCTCCCGGCCAGCTCTTGACAACCACCCATTCCTCCCCCCCCCCCGCATCTACCACCAAGTACTAGGTAGCAAGAACACAGGCAACAACAAAAAAAAACGCTAAGTCTGTAACCCTAATGACCACTAACCCTAACCCTAAGCTGCCTACAACCCATAGTTCATACAACAGTGAAAACCCATAACCTGAATTATAACCCCTCGCCGCCGTTGCCCCTGCCGGCCGCGCCGATCGTTCCCGCGCCCTCGGACGCTCATGCCCCATCCGTCCGCAGCGCGCGGGTGGGTCGACGCCGCCGCCAGGGCCATCGACGCGGCGTAACGGCCTCGTCGCCCCGCCTGCACGACGGCGGTGCAGGCGGCGAAGCGATATTGACCTCCTTAAACCTAATGGATGCCGTTATAACGCTGCAGCCTTATCGATTAGATGCAGTACTAATATCCGACGGGGTCGGCGGCGCCGCGCCGGCCGTTACTGCCGCCGGCGGGGCTGGGGGAGCGGCGGCCACCATGGTTGCAGGTGTAATTCCTTGGTTGCAAGATTACCCTAACCCTAACCTGGTTGAGTTAGGGTTAGGGTTGGGGTTCAAAATCACCCTAACCCTAACCTGGTCAAGTTCGCATTAGGGTTAGGGTTCAAAATAACCCTAACCCTAGCCTGATCCGATTCGGTTTAGGGTTAGGGTTGTAGGCCCCTCGATCTCTTGCAGTCTTAGGCCGCGGGCGCGATGCACACGGAGAAGGGCCGGCGGCCGAATGGGCGGGCGGCAGCGCAGACATGTCGGCCGCACGGCGAGATCTCCGGCCGGCCGTGCCGTCCACCGCACGGCCGGTGCGGGCAGTGCCACGATGCCGGGAGGGGAGCGATTTGTCTTCTCGTTTGCGCGTTGTTTTGTGCGGGAGGGAACCGCGCAAAGTGTCGCAGCGTCTGTCCGGCGTTTTGGTTGGCGAATGCCCCGTGACGAACCCGTGATATGTCACGTGAAATCGGCCCAAATCTGACTCCCATTTCAAGTCACCCTTCCACTTCCACTTCCACTCTGTCCGTGAGTCCGTCCGTGCTTCCACGCTACTACGCACCTTCCACTTGTCTCTTTGTGTTGGCTCGGCGGGCGGGGCCGGGCTCTACGGTAATGAAGCCGTGGGCGGCCGCCCTGTTCCTTCTTCCATTTCACAGCCTCGGTGCATCTGCACTCGTCGCGGGCAGCGGCAGGAAAAATCGCACGGCGCCCCTCTCCGCAGCAGCAAAGGAATCGGTCGAGGAGGTATCGCATCCTATTATCACTGAACCTGCCGCAGAGTCACACTCCGCCATGACGAAATTGACGACGCCCGTTGCTGCCACCAAGCCAAAGGCCACCAAACGCAAAATGAGGAAGAGCAACAATCTGCGATGGGCACTTCGGGGCATCGTCGGGGAGATCTTCCACAACGTCTTCATCCGCAATTTCGGCTGGTTGCAAACGCGTTTATTTACCAGCAAGCAGCAGAGGCTGGAAATGGAGGATACATTAATCTACAGGCAGCCACCGAAGCACGAAATTGCAGTGGTGACGGGCGCCACCGGCGGGATCGGCTCCCAGATTGCACATTCCCTTGCGCTCCGAGGATACGATGTTGTCGTTGCAGCCCGTGATTCTGCGAGGGGAGAAGCGTTGGTGAAGGACATTCGGGGCGTGCTAAAAAAGACCCCGATCCGGGATGGCGAAGAGGGAGATTTGCCCACCATTTCCTTCGTGGAATACCACGCCGATGTGCCGCGGAGTGCATTGGATGTGGCATCGGCTGTCGAAGGCCTTGCATCGCCGACGCGAATTCTTATAAACAACGCGGGGATCATGGGGAAGTCGAAACAGCTGACGATGAAAGTGAATCTGTTGGGACCGGCGATGCTGACGTTTGCCATGCTGCCTCTGATGGCCCAGGCTGCAAAGGAGAGCGAAAGCGACACCCCGCCTACGGTCATCAATGTTGGCTCCTCCGCTCATCTACGCGCAACGCATGTGATAGATGAAGGGTACCTCTCGTCGATAGGAAGCGACGGCAACAGCAAATCATGGATAGAATCGCTGTCAGAGGAGGCAGACGAGGACTTGTCCGTCTACTCCCGATCAAAGTTGGCCTTGATGCAATTTACAACACTTCTGCGGCATTGGTTACCAAAGAGCGGCGCATCTCCCAGCGGCGCGTCTCCCATTCGAGTGTATGATGCGCACCCTGGTTTGGTGTGGACACCACTGCTCCGCAATCACATTGGAGATAAGGCGGTGGCATCTCTCACCCGAACTGGCCTGGCAAATCTACTCTACAAAAGTTCCTCCGAAGGTGCGGAAGCAATCGTTTCAGCATTGGACTATTCTGCTCCATCCGCATCGGAGCAGGTGTACTTTGCCAACGGACGAGCGGGAGGGTACGCAGCAAGCGAAAGCACTTCGCTCGAGGCGTCGATGCAGCTTTGGAAGCATGTGCTTGCACCTGAGGTTGGGGGAGTGGTGGCACTGCCAAACGGGTGGGGCGGCGCGGATGCCGAATAATGTTGATCTAGATGCATCATCGCCATCAGGTTCAAGTGTATTTCGTATTGGTAATGTGCACAGGGGCCGTTCCTGGGTTGGGAGTTTGGGTGAGACAACATCATAACAGCTGCAATGTTGGTTTTCTACGTACGTACTTTCTGACCTATGTAGATCACCGCAAGTCCTCCCCGCCCCCGCCTCCACTCCCATCAACCCCTCGCACGCGCTCACCGGCACCATGCTCGCATCGCCCGTCTGTTTATGGGGCGTATTGGTCTGCATGTTCGTGGGCGCGGCGTCGGTCCAAGCATTCGTGACACCGCATCCGAAAGTTTTGCAAGGATACCGCCACCATACGAGCTCGCTGGCATCAAGTGATGGTGATGGCTCCGAAAACATCAAGCCGCTGTCGCACTCGGACATCGAGTGGAAGCTGCGCCCGCCAGAGGGCACATCTCGGCTAAATAGACTGAAATACAAGTTGGGGGCAAATATCTTGCGGTGGGATAGCAAGCTGAGAGGAGACGATTTGCCCCCGGTGCTTTGCCCGAAGGGCGGCCGTGCGTTGCTGGAGGCGTACTACAAAGAGCCTGGGCGAAGGAAGAAGAAAGTTGCTCGATTTGGTTTCACAACATCACGCGGGCCATCTTCGCCTGAGAGTGAGTGGTTCTTCATCGATTGTGTATCAACTCTTTGCCTCTTTCTGTTCACCTTATTTGATGTGTCTCTATTGCGTAAACGCTCAGTTGATACAACGATCCGGGAGACATACAATATCGACCCGCCTGCGCTCTCTGCAACCATCGCTGCAATCATTTACATGTTCGTGGAGCCGGACTATCGCAGTCGGGATGTGGGGGCGTTGGCGCTCGAGGTCATATCGGCAATCCAATCCGTACAAGGAGTCGACTTTACCGTGCTTGTGGCAGACGACGACGGTTCCGGCGGCCTTGTGCGATGGTACGAAGAGCACGGGTACGCAAAGGCGCCGTTGCTACAAAACATATTGGGATCTCCGGACGGAGTGAACGGCGTTGCCATGATAGCACCTGTGAAGATCGAGGCAGGATTCTTTGGTCGATGCACTGTCAAATGGTGGTAGCAGAGGGCAGTCCTGATACTTGCTATCATCTACTCTTCAGTTTCTTCCTCGCGTTTGTCTGCAATCGTTTTCAGCTCATCAAACTCTTCCAAAGACATTTCATATGCGACAGCAAACGTTTTGGCCGGAACGCCCCCGCCAAGCATGGCCATGACCTTCTCCGAAACTTCATCATCTTCAGCCAGATTGTTCACAACTGCATGAGAAGCAAATCTCTCCACCAGATCTTTCCGTTCTCGGGCACTGTGGAGATGGGGGCAGTGAAACGCGAACAGTTTGACAGTGTTGCGGAATGATAGGGGTCCAAGTTCATGAATACTCTCGCCCACACTGGTCAGAGGTGACAAGCCGATCGATTTGTTTGACGTAACCAACACGTGCACATCTTTT
>JALLAP010000430.1:0-12981 GCA_036939355.1 Thalassiosira profunda | reverse complement strand
CGGACATTCCCATCGCCTTGGCCATTTGCTCGATCTGGGCGCGCTGCTCGTCGTCTTCCTCTTCCACGACGTCGAGGGCGCCGCCGCTGAACATGTCGAGCGAGGTGGGCGATTGCAATTCGTGCGGTCGCGATATCGACGCGGGTCTGGCCGGGGCGGTGGAGAAGGCGTCCGCGGCGGCGGCGAGGGCGGCGGCGCAGGCCGCGACGGTGGGGGCGGACGTCTTCATTGCGGCGGTCAAAGTGAGAGGAGGAGGTTGCTTTGGCTTCAACGTGGAGGTGGAGGCTGTGGAGGGTGAAGGGAAGCAAGGTGAAGGTGAAGGGAAGGAAGGTTAAGGGGAAGGGATGAAGGAAATATGCTTCCCGCCATTTCATTTCAAGCCACAAAAATCCGGCGGCCTGGGGGCGTCGGGATAGTAGTCGTCAGGCAGTCTGGAGAATACGTGGGGCGTCGGAGCTCGGCTGTGTATCGGAACGCGGACTACACAAACTGTGGTGGGGCAGAGCATCAATGGCGACCTCCAGCGCCGCCGGGGATGGTGGCCCCGCCCTCGCGGCTGTCCGCTCCCTCCCAAAAGAACTCCGCAACCTCGTCGCCGGCGGCCTCGCGGGGATGCTCGCCAAATCGTTCGTCGCGCCAATCGACCGTATCAAGATCCTGTATCAGGTGACCTCGGCCCGCTTCCGCCTGAGAGACGTGCCCCGCGTCGCCTACTCCATCGTCGAGAAGGAGGGATGGGCGGCGCTGTGGAAGGGCAACACCGCCACAATGATACGGGTGTTTCCCTACAGTGGCATACAGTTCATGGTCTTCGACTATTGCAAGGTGCACTTTTTGGGAGAGCGGAAGCGAAAAACTTATGCCGATGTGGCGGGCGGGCAGACGGCGGCCACGACGCTGAGCCACAGGGGCACGATTGCAAAGAGAGCGACAATTTCTGCCGATGGGGGCAAGAAGGGAGGGCTCACACCCATAGAGAGCTTGGTCTCTGGAATGATGGCCGGGACGGTGTCCGTGCTATTTACATATCCCCTGGATTTGGCCAGGGCGCAGTTGGCGGTCCTCCGAAAGCAAAAGAAGCCCCCAAAGATAATAGAGGGGTGTGAGGCGTCGAAATTGGACGCCAAATTGGGCATTGGACATACGAAAAGGTCGTCCTCATCCAAAGGGATCGGGTACGTTCTAAAACACAGCTTCGAGACGGGCGGCGCCCGTGGATTGTATCGGGGCATCACGCCCACGATGCTGGGCATCCTGCCCTACAGTGGCATGGCATTCACGATCAACGAGCAGGCGAAGCGGCAGGTGGCGCACGTCATGCAGCGGGAGCCCACCACGGTGGAGAAGCTGCAGTGCGGGGCCCTGTCGGGGCTGTTCGCGCAAACGCTGGCGTATCCCCTGGAGGTGACGCGGAGACGGATGCAAACGATTGGCATCGTGCCCACGAGCGGGACGGAGTCGGCGGCAGTCAACTTTAGCGGCGTCTCGGACGTGAAGCCGTGCGTGGACGAAATGCCGCCCGAGGAGATACAGCGGGAGTTCGGCGGGCGAAGATTAAACGCGGCCGGGAATTCGTCGGGGGTCGCCGTCGAGGCTGCGGGCGGCACTGCCGAGGGCGCTGCTCAAAGCGTGGCCAGTAGCACTGCAACGGCAACTCCGCAACAACATCACCACAAACCGCCCTCCATGGTCACAACAATGCGACACTTGTTCGAGGAGCAGGGCGTGCGTGGCTTCTACAAAGGGGTTTCGATGAACTGGGTGAAGGGTCCAATTGCGTTCTCAATCAGCTTCACGGCCTTCGATACGATACAGGGGTGGATCGAGACAGAGGCTGAGCGGGAGAAACGGAGCCAATTGGCAAAGATCAGCATCCAGCGGAGGTTGACGAACAACGAGAGCAACGAATAGAATGGTACGTATTCCCCTAATAGCACAATTATTAGCTCATTGGTGCAAACACAAGCAGCGTATCATACTGCCCTATTCCAAAGGCGACGCGCTTAAATCAGCAGTACTGGGCGTGGCGTTGGCCTCCCGCTCCTCCTCAACTTCGCGTTGAATCAGAGATACCTGCGACTCCAAATCACTTGTCCGACGACTGGCAGATAACCTGAAGACTTCGGCTTCCTTCTCTTCCAGCTGCTGTTGCAACTTGAGCACCTTGACCTCGAGAGATGCATCTCGCTCCATACTGGTGCTCAGCCTCCTCATCTCGGAATCTTTCTCTTCAAGCTGCATCTTGAGCCTCGAAACCTGAGACTCCAACTCTATCATTCGTCCGGCGTCAGGGCTGATGTTTAGCCCAGACACGCGAGTGCTTCCATTAATCCCAAGAGACGACACAACATTCGATCTTCCTGGGCCACCGAAGTAAGTATCCCGAAGATAGAAGTAAATTTTCGGCCAAATGACGCATGCCACAAGTGACATTGAGAAGATGAAGGCTAACGCAGCGACAGTAAAGTAGAATGCATCCTTTGACACACTATTGGTGATGATCAGGATGGGCACTACGTTGGAGGCAATTATAAGTTGAGACGGAACAAGCAAAATCATTGCACAACATATGCCCAGTATCTTACCACCAAGCATCCAGGTCTCGATATGCGTGAATATCCCAAAGAAGATCAGTTTGCTGTCGGCAAAGTCGTCCGATACGCCTTTGAGCTTCCAGCTAAACGCAGCTGTGAGGCCAATAACGAGGGCGAAGAGCAAGCCTAGCGGAACAAGAAACGGAGCGATTCCGTAGTTGACGCTCGCACAGCCACCATACGTCTCCAGTTGCTCGTCCGTGTTCTTCTTCGCCTCTCCATCTTCCATCTCAATGCCTTCGAGAAGGACATGCTCGCAGTGTGAGAGGTAACGACACCCAACTGAGACCAGCGCAAAGAGATATACCATAGGTACTCACCAGATATTGTGTTGCGAGTCCAGATGAACGGATCAATGATTGTCCACACAGTGAGGACGACGAGACTGCAAAGAATGATAGCGGCAAATGGCCCGAGGACATTCTTGATCTGCACCTGCTGCCTCCGGATCGAGAGGACCTTACTGAGTCTCCACTGCGATACGAGCAAATAGACAAAGGTTTAGGAATGCCAAGTCAACAACACGCTGTTCTTGAGCCACGATGCACTCACAAGCTGGGAGAAGAGGGCGCAAAACATCGTCAAGTAGCCAACGACAAAGAACCATGGCGCAGTGGTACACATCGCGCTTAGACGTTCCTCCGAAAAGCCATCGGACTCGTCGAACTGTAATTGAATGCAAAGGTGAGGGCACGCTCGTTCGCAGCAGCGCATCACAACCAAAACGTACCGACACGAAGATGAGGGACGCCGCCACGAACGTGGCTCCAGCGCACAACATCAAGCAAAACTCGGGCTGCGATGCTTTGATATGCTTGTGCTTTCGCTTCGAGAGCACGAAGAATCCCGTTGCAATGCACAGGAACATGGCAAAGGACGATAGAAAGAGGCCGGTAATCTGGATGCTGTCGGAGAGGGTATGGTCGTTGGCCACCGTGCGCAGAGGTGTTGGCTGCTCGGTAGACCCGTCGTAGAAGATGAACTCAGCACCATCCACGTTTCTCCACGCACCTCCATCCACCTCCTCACCGTATGCGTTCGTCGTGTAGGACGAGTCCCAGATTGAGGTCAGCACGGTTTCATACGACCTTGCAGTTCCTTCGATGGGGCCCGGGCGAACGTTGTACACCCCAAAGCGTGTGCCACTGGGATCCCGGGTGTTGCCCATCATTGAAAACATCCCGCTAGCTCCACTGAACTCGCTAGATTGTATGCCACGGTAGTGAGCGTCGTCTTCTTCCGAGGCCGGGAGCGAGGCAGCCCGGCAGGCTCCCATTCCAGCCGCAATGACAGAGTCGTAAATGAACGATGCGTATTCGGTCGGCGTCTCCGTCTGAAAGTACGATGCAGCTTCTGGTATGTAATACTGTTGACCGTCGCTGTCCAGCGGCTGCAGCTCATTAGCAACATACGTGGCCAGAGACTCGTCCTGCTGCCTCCACGCTTTGAGGAATGCATCTTCGTCAGGACTGTACACGAATGGGTCGTAGTTCGTGAAGAGTGCCGCTCCACGAAGCATCTTGTCAATCGGAGAATCGGCCTCGTATTGCATCACATCCCGCATGGCCGGAGGAAACGCCGCCCCTGAAATCAGCCAAAAGTAATCGTTATCGCCCAACATCTCCAGCTCCTCGGCAATGCGCGCAATGTCGTTCAAGAAGGCAGGACGGTCCGTCACGAGGAGAATCGTCCGGAAGCCCTTGTCCTTCGCCTCGCCCAACGAGCCGTAAATGCTCTCGTCGTCGCCCTCCACGATGTGCTCCGTCACGGTCGCGTAGCCCAGGAGGTCCTCCGCGTCCTCGAGCGCGTCCTCGAACTGCTCTCCGTAATCGCTCTGATCGTACACAATCGCGACATATTCTCGCTTCCAAATGTCCCGCCCCACCAGGTTGCCAATCTTCGCGCTGAAGTCCGTCGCCGCCGGAATCGTCCGCAAAAAGGTCGGGAAGGCGTCCACTCGCTCGAGCCGCCGGTCGATCGTGGCGAATCCCAATTCGGGCACCCGGAGGCTCTCCGTGAGGACCGACGCGCCCCCGTGCGCTTTCGGGTCAATCGGCCCTCTGCAGAGAGAATGGACACGTGACATGAGCGCGCCTTTGCAAGGGCAGAGATGCAACTAAACGAGACCTATGTATGCAACTCACATCACCGCGCAGACCTTCTCGGCCGACGCGGGATCCGACACCAGAGGCAGGAGCTGATCGACGGTGCGGCTGCGGGAGTAGCCAGAGTCGAAGACCCACGACGAATTATTACCGTCGCCGGCGACCAATTGGACGTCGCACCCGTCCAGCTCCGTCGCCAGCTCGGGCACCACCGTTCCGTCCCTCGCGTTGAAGTGTCGTCGAGCCATCTCCGCTGCCGCAAGGAGCGAGAAGGAGGCCTTGCCCAACGTCGCCTGATCGGGCCACTTGCCGTACCCGTAAGAGATGGCGGGGTCGCCGTGCGGCGCGACGATGGAGGGACGTTCGTCGGTGAAGGGGAGCAACGTCGCGAGGCGGCAGGCGGTCCCGTCGAGGTGCTGGGCGCGCGCCGAGGGCAGGAAGAATGTGGAGAGGAGGAGGGCGGTGCATGCCGAGGCGGCGAAACCTCCGACCGAGAGAGCGCCGGCGGGAGCAGGGGGTGGCATCGCGGTGGTGATATGTGTTGGCCGTTGCTGTTCGCTCTGTTGAGATGCAGACGACAAGGTGCATGTAATATGAATGAGGGCGCTGCGCTCGCCCGCATTTGTGCAATCATTGAGACAAAATTTGGGGCAGGTTGGCGTTGAGAGAGATCGGCCCCTCCCAGCAAGCCTGGTATGGGCCGCTTCATTCACCCGTCGGCTCGACATCGGCACGCTGAGGCCTGTTGTCTCAAGATTGACGTCCGAGAGGAAAGTTCAAGGCCTGGAGGACGACACATCAGCCGCTTCGTTGCAAAAAGTGCATGCAGGGTTGCAGTTATCAGGTTGTTCTTTGAGGCTCGAAACTGATCTTTAGTACATATCATCGGTACTCCAAACTGTCTGAGGGTCGCAGACAGAATTGTGCAGCTTCTGGTTTGCTCTTCACCGTCGTGGTCGCTCATCACCAAGACAGCGCGGATGATCCGACCTCTTGTCCGCCAAAGCTCATACTTAAATCCAAATACAATCCACGAGACGAGTTGCTCTGCAACCGCCATGAGGTAAGCCGAGGATGTTGCATCTATGCTGCTCGAACGGAGCGGCCGAGATCTGACGACAGCTTATCTTGAAGCCCTCCCAGAACGACCCGCTCCGACGCCCGCGGCGCCCGCAGCTTCGCCGCCGGCCGCCGTCCCACGCCCATCCCGAGAATGGCACCGTCGCCACGCGCGTTCCAAGGATACCGTCCCAGATCCGGCGGCGGCCGGGGCGTCTCCTTCGCCGCAGAAATCGACGGCGACCGCCCGCTCGACGACTCGGGGCGGCGAGAGCGCTTCGACGAGAGCACCGCGACCGACGCAGATCCCGCGTCGAACGAAGCAAGTAGTTCCCTCGGCAGCACCCGCGAAGTGTTCGGCAGCTTCGGCGCCGACGCGGACGTCGATCGCCCCCGCCACGCAAGGAGGCGGCGCTCCCTCCTCGACCGGGCCATCGCCGCCGCCGCGTCCAAGTCCAAGGCGAGGAAGGAGCCCGGCGATGGTCGCCGCAGAGGAGGCCGCGAGGACATTGCCGCCTTCGATCGGCGCAAAGGCGCCAAGCGGGCGGAACGCGCCCCAAAGCGAGGATCGTTCGTGGGCCGCGTCCTCTCCCAAAATACCAAGTCCGGAAACGAAGCACCGAAGCATGGAGATTCCGATTGCAAGTCTTCCACCAAACAGCGGAGGGGATCGCTGCGCTTCGTCGCCACCTCTCTCAAGTACGTGGGGCGCGCGGCGCCCGTGGCCATTGCCGACAACGAGGCGACCGATCGTCGAAAGCCCAACCGGAGTCGTCAATCGAAGGAAAACGATCTAAGTAGCAGCCTCGTCGTCTTCGACAGGGTGGCCTCCGAGAAGTACAGCAAGCGCGGGAGCTTGCTTGCCGCGAAGGCGGACCGTCGCCACCGCAGCGATCCGTCGATGGCGCGTGCCCGGGGCGGAAGCAACGGGAGCGGACGCCACCAAGTGCGCATCAAGATGGGTGGCGAGGAGGGATACGACGAGAAGATCGCTTCGATTCTGTACTCGGGGCAGTAGCGATGCAATTATTACCTACATAATACTGTTTGCAAATTGATACCACAACGCTCAGCATACATCAGCCATTATACATTATACGATAGTCCAGCATTCCCTGCCCGCAAATTGCACATCAGTTCCCTTGCACTCTGTGGTCATAGCTCTTCTTTCAACTTGCCGAACCTCTCGTCGTGCCGCTTTTGTTTCCTCGCAAACTTCTCCCGCAGCTTCTCCTCGTGCCGCTCCATCCTCTCCAAGTACCTTTCCGGCGTCTCCTCCTCCAAAGACCGCCGCTTCCGCTCCAGCGCGCCCTTCCTCTTCTCGTGCAGCTCGAGCTCCTCGTCGCTCAGCAACTTTCTCCCCTCGTGGTGGTCCTGCAATCGCTCCGACACCTCCCGGTGCTTCTGGTCCAACTGCACCCTCTTGTCCTTCTGCCGCTGGTGAAAGTGCAACCGCAAATCGTCGTGGGATACCTTCCCCTCGAAATTGCGGAGCCGCTCGTCCAATTGGGCAATGTCGTCGAGGGCCTTTCGCTCCCGCCGCGGTCCGGAGCCCCGTTTCTTTTGCAACAGTTCGTCGTGGTGGTGTGGCTGGTGGTGTTCGTGGTCGGTGGCGGGGCCGCTTCCTATCTCCCGCTCGAGATCGTTCAGCGCCTCGGCGTAGTCGATGTCCACAAGATGTGTCTCTTGAAGAGTGGCCGCTGTCGCAGCGGCGTCGGCGCCGACGGCAAGCTGGCACGCGCACGCCGAGGCGACGATGATCGCGGTCCTCCTCATGCTGTGTTTGCCTTTGCTCTTTGCCAAGGGAGGTTGGGCTGGGCGAACTCCACCGCCCGCCCGCCTCTGATTTGCCGACTGGGTTTAACAATGAGGTAATGGAATTGGTAACTTGGACAAGCTTGGACACACACGTGTCTAACTATTTAAGACAAAAAGTGAGGCCAATTTTGTTACCCCATAAACAAATTCCCGTGTCAGATCTCCCGCCCGAGTTCGAGTTGCAAAAAGTTCGACAGGCTCTAACGATAACCCCCGGGCGGCGAAGGGATCCGGTTTGACTGAATGAATGAGATCAACCATGGGGTTGATATTCTCCTCGTACAGCGCCCCTGCGCCTGTCGGCGCAGAGGAGGACGTCGACTTCTCGGGGTCCGGCGGCGATCCGGTCGAGACCGAGACGACACCCGGCTCTCCCACCAAGCAGCAGCGGGTGCTGGAGCGCAACTGGGACGTCCGCTTCGACCAGCTAGTGAAATACAAGCAGAGGCGCGGCCACGTGCGCGTTAACCCGTCGTACAAGGTGAAGGTGCACCCGCACGGCGAGATTCGGCTCGGCAAATGGCTGGAGAACCAGAAGCATGCCTTCCGCAAGAACCGGCTCCCGCTTCACCGGTACGAGAAGCTGCGGAGCGTGGGCGTGCGGTTCGGAAAGAAGACGGAGGACGCCGACCTGGCGTTGGAGGAGCAGACTCCGGCCAAGAGAAATACTCCGCCCAAGAGGACGACTCCCAAGTCCGTGTCGCCCAAGACGCCAACCGACCTGACCAACTGGGAAGAACGGCTGCAGCTGCTCGTTGAATACAAGCAAGAGAACGGTGACGTGCGGGTCCCCGCAACATACAATATTGACGGGGTGCGCTTGGGGAAATGGTTGGAGAATCAAAAGGGGGCCTTTCGGCGGGGAAAGCTGAAGCCCGATCGTCTGGAGCAGCTGCGGAGCGTGGGCGTGGAGCTGGGGGAGACGAAGGTGGCCGAGGACGGCTCCCCGATCAAGGCTGCTAGGAGCCCCCGGGCCAAATCGCTGTCGCCAAAGGTGGAGAACCAGTGGGAATCGCAGCGGGCGAAGCTCGTGGCGTTCGGTGCCGTGCACGGCCACTGCCACGTGCCGTCTACGTACAAAGAAGATCAATCCCTTGCTAAATGGGTGGAGAATCAGCGCATGCTTTTTCACAAGGGGCGACTGACCGAGGAGCGCAAACATGCCCTGGAAGAGGTTGGATTTGATTATGGAGCGAAGAAGACAGACCGGTGGGACTTTCACCTGGAAGAGCTGAAGGAATATCGGGAGCAACATGGCCACTGCGACGTCCCGCAGAGCTATGACGTTGATGGAGTTCGGCTTGGGAAATGGGTGTCTAAACAACGGGTGCAACAGAAGGCGGGGAGATTGCCGCGGGAGAAGGTCGACCTTCTCCAACAGCTGGAACCGACATTTTTTATCTGATCAAAATCATCGTATGGCACAAGAAGTAGTAAAGCTTTGTCATGATACCCCACTCTTCTTTCACAATTGATCTCGAGCGTGCAAGAGGGTAATCGAGCTCGACGACCGCAATTTGGAGAAGATTAGCGATATGAGTCTACCCCCGGGACCCGGGGCAGTCGCGCAGCAGAATTGTGTTGTCAGGAACGACGAGCCGACCGACGACGCCTCTCCGCCCTGCAGAACTGATGGAAATTCTCGAGCGAGAGGAGTGAAGCCCCGCCCATCACACCTCATGGCGGGTGGGGCGAATGGGAATGGCCGCCATTCGGCCTCATTATTTGGCGGAGTGGCAGGATAGATAGCGGTGGTAGTAGGGACCGAACACTACTTGCAAAGTTCGGCGCGGTTTGCAATTCGCCCCTCCCGGCGCCCCGATCCCACTCGCGAACGAACTGCAGCATGAACAGCGCCGGCGCATCCGTCGGGATGAGCCTCCTGGGATCCAACGTGGTCGACGGCCTTGACGGCCTCGACGAACTGCGGAAGCGGGACGACGCCAACCCCACCCCCACCACCTCGGCGTCGTCCTCGCCGTCGCTCCCGCCCGCCTCCCCGCCCGCCGTCGACCTTCCGCCGTGCTTCGCGCAGCTCCACGGGACTGCTGCCTCGTCCGTCTCCTCGGCGCCGGACGACGCGTCAGGCTGCAAAGGTGTTAAGGAGGAGAAGGCGTGGACGGCGCCCGCGTCACGCAAGAGCCTGCGGACGCACAACCCCATTCGGGCGCTGGTCGATCCCATCATGGCGAGTTCGATCGAGAGCGGGAAGGAGCGGGGCGATGGGAAGGACCAGATCTCGCTGGCGGTGAGAGTGATCATACATCAAACCTGTTCAATGTATCATTCGATGATGTGCCGTACGCTGCAAGAATGCTCACATGATGTGCACATTTTCCCAAACTTCGTCATTGCTCCGGCAGCTCGGCGACCCCACGGCCTACGGCAACCTGCCGCCCTGCCCCGCCATTGTCTCCGCCATCACCGACGCCCTGCGTTCGCCCGGCATGGCGGCCGGGTACGTCAACGCCTGCGGCACCCCCGAGGCGAGGGCGGCGATAGCCAGGCACCATTCTAATCTGGGGAAGGGCGAGGCCGTGGGAGAGAACGCAGTTCAGATCACTGCCGACGATGTCATTGTCGCCAACGGAGCGAGCGGGGCGCTGGAGCTGGCCCTGACGGCTTTGTTGGACGAAGACTCGTTGCTGTTGGGTGCGTGTTGCTACGTCAAATCTTTGCACTGTGCTTCTATTTCATACTTATACTCTGCACCTTCTACTGCAGTGCCTCGTCCGGGGTTTCCCCTCTACGAGGTCATCGCCCAGAGCCACGGCGCGACCGTGGTGCACTACGACCTGCTGCCCGATCAGGGCTGGCAATGCGATCTGGACCACATCGAAAGCATCCTCCGGGGCGAGGAGCAGCGGACGGCGCCCGTCGGCGGCAAGGTCGTCCGGGGCATCCTCGTAAACAACCCGTCCAATCCCACCGGCGCCGTCTACGGCGATGAGCACTTGGCGAAGATCGTCGCGCTGGCGGAGAGGTACCGGGTGCCGATCGTTGCCGACGAGATCTACGGGGACATGACGTTCGGAGGCGCCGTCTTTCATCCGATGGCGAACGTGGCCGCTCGCATGGGCTACGGCGTGCCGATCATCACGGCGAGCGGGCTCGGGAAGCAGTGTGAGTTCGTATTGTACACACGTCTGCTCTACTTGCCTCTGCACTCAAACGCAACTCTCTTGACTGATACAAAGATTTGGTGCCGGGATGGAGGCTGGGCTGGATCGTCTTCCAGGATAGCCGCCACGGCGCCATCGACGAGGTCAAAAAAGGAGCTCAGCGTCTGGCCCAGGTTGTCCTCGGTGCGAGCCACCTCGCTCAACGGGCCATTCCGGCCGTTCTGAACCCATCGGACGAGGCAGACATGGCATTGATTGCAGCGTGGAAGAACGAGTTGTACGCAACAATAGAGAAGCAGGCCACGTTGCTGTGCGGGCTGCTGGACGAGTGTCACGGCCTCAGCGTAATCTTCCCAGAGGGAGCAATGTATGCGATGGTCAAAATCGATTTGCAGCAGTTTGACGATATTTATGACGACGTATCGTTCATGAGGCTCTTGCTGGAGGAGGAGAACATTGTGGTGCTTCCTGGGCAGGCATTTGGGCTCGCCGACGAGGGAACCCACGTCTTCCGGGTCGTGTTCTGCGCTCCAGAAGAGGTGCTTAGGACTGCGGCGGAGAGGATTGGCTCGTTTTGTGTCCGCCACAGGAAGTAGAGAAGTGCCAATGGGCTTGAACTGTGTTTGATAGAATAGACTGTTTAGATAATGCCTGATAGATCAAGGGGCTGCAAGGCCGCGAGAGGCGCAGGCCGCTTGCAACTCGACGAAAAATGCGTCTATCGATTGCGGAGTCTTCGGCTAGTAAAGGAACCAAAGTCCAAGCGGTCGGCGGCCTCGTCCTCCTTCCTCGTCGCTTCATTGTATAGGAATCCGTACACATTACACCCGTGTTTGCCCGCCCATGCTACAGGAAACTGAGCGCGACGGAAAGAGTTGCCCTGTGCACCGAGAATGCTATCAAGGATCGGCAGTACAATTTCTTCGGAAAGCTCGAAATGGCGTGTAGAAACTATCACATCCCATCCCTCCCCGAGGCTCAAATCAATCTGCTTCAACACAGTCGAGCTACGCAGTAGTTCCAACCCCTGCCCGTTGATTCCTGTTAGATTTGTCAGCTTCATTATCTCGACCGTGCTCGCTGCATCGATGCAAGCGAGAGCGGCGAGCAAGTCGTCATCGCTCAGCCTCCTCGCGAGGTTCTCCTCGAGGTCACCAAAATCCATCTCCTCCCATCCCGTGGGGTGCGAAGAGAGAATGATCTTGCTCAACGCCGAGAGCGGCAGCTGCCCAGACCGCGGAGAAAATCTTGCCCGCCAAGACGACGACGGAGCCGTCGCCGCCGCCGCGAGCAGGGCACACGATGGTTTCGGTAAATAAGATGCAACATCGCCGATTATGCCGTCGGGAAGATTGACAAGAGGAAACCCCACGCCCTCCTTCCTCCGCTGACGCCTCGCAAGAAATCCGCGGGCGGCGGACTGAAGGACCACCAGGGCCTTCATCTTCGCGGTTGCCTCGCTAGCCATCCGGAACAACTGCAAATCAACGCATGCTTCGTGCACTCGCCAAGCACACTGGATCGTGATCGCTGCCGTTTTCCTCCTCCTTGCCCTCGCCTTCAGCCAACGCAAACTAGCCTCCCTCGCAGGGTCCTCCCTCGCAGGGATCATGGTCTAAGCGCCGATTCGTTTTTTTGTGTCTTCTTACCTTGAAAATCACATAAGGTACCATAATAATATAATCGAGCGCCCAACAGACGATTTGACCTCGGGTGCTCGGTTAACGCTCGCTCTTCCGTGGGTGCCCCTGGAGCCCGATCCCAGCTTCTTCACTCGCATTGGCTATCTGCGCTACCCAAGAAGCTTCCCCAGCTCCTTTTCCAAGGCATCGACGTACGCCGCCGTCCTGGGCGCATAACTGTCATCCCCCGCGCGCAACGCCTCGACAACCTCCCCCACCGGTCGCCACGCCACCGCGCTCACCTCCGCGGCCCCCAGTGCAAACTTCTCGTTGGCGTCCCTCGAGAGAAAGTACACGTGCTCGTACGCATTGCATCCCCCCATCGGCGCCTGTTCTGCCGGGACGACGAACGCCAATTGCAGCTCGGTTACATCCACCTCGACCCCCAATTCCTCAGCCAACTCGCACCGCGCCGTCTCCTCCAAGCTCTTCCTGGCCTCGACGTGCCCGGCCGAGCTGATATCCCATCTTCCCGGGAAGGTATCCTTGCTCGCTGAGCGCTGTTGCAACAAGATCGACGAAGACGAGACGTCGACGATCCAAATGTGGACGGAGCAGTGCCACAGGCCTTTCTTGTGGACCTCCCCGCGCGATAGTATGG
>JALLAP010000429.1:0-21826 GCA_036939355.1 Thalassiosira profunda | reverse complement strand
CACGCATAAAAAGAGCTCGCTGGGGTAAGAACCGAGGCCTTCAGTGTGTGTCGGGGGCACCAACACCAACACCAACACCAGTCACTGCCACTGCTGACGGCTGACGGCCGGGGGCTCTGGCTTTGGTCCAACCACGAGACTCCTGAACGAACACATTCCATGCTGTCTTGGCCCTGCAGAAGTGTCGAGCAATATGAGTTTGGGCAGCCGAAAGCCTTGCGGTTCGCCCAAGGGTGATAAGGAGGGTGGAAAGGGCAGCGGTGGCGGGCAGAGACCTTAGAGAGGAGTACTCATAGTAGTTACGATACGACCAACAGCGATTTGAAATCTTGCCTCCTTTGATCGCCGCACGTTTGTGGCCTGACGTGTAGGCTTTTGGTTCAATCGGGTGCATTCCATGACGTTACTCTGCTGCACAAACATCAGAGATTTCAAGAACCATCCTTTAATGAGAGTAGGCCAGCAATGGCCGGCATGCTTGGCCATTGACACAGATCCCCTCAATGTCCAAAAGAGCTTGTGCCACCAACTCTTCTACTGTATGTCCCCTGAGTATCTCCACCTTCTTCTCCCTGATCCTTTGACGATACTCCTCCATTTTCGAGTACCGTTCCGTCCACGACTTGGTGTGCCTCTTCTCAAGCCGGTACACCGCGCCCCCTTCCTCTTCGGTCAAAATCTGTGGGATCATATCCTCGGCAATCGTCTCGACCAAGGACCTTTTGTCGTCGTCCGAGCCACTGCCTCCCCCCTGCCTACTGCCGCCAAAACGAGCGCATGTCGATGCCAGACGGGCCAATCCCCGGGGTTCGACGAACGTCAGTACCTGCATAAAAATATCGTCGAGAGCAGACCCAGCGGAGGCCCATCCTCCAAGTCTTCGCCCGCCGTCGTTTCTGTCATGGACCACCCGCCCCCGTCGCCGTCTGCGGAGGTTGATGGGACGATGCTTTCTGTCCGCAGTTGCGGCGCCTCCTCGCCCAGGGCATCGCCGGTGGCGGAGGAGGGTGGCGGGGAGCCCGGCCTCCCATTGGGCCCGAGGGCTCCATCGGCGAGGAATCTCGCGGGGGGAGGAGCTGTGGATTGGTTTGTTGTCCCGGGGTCCATGGGGTCCCGCTATCTCTAGTTGTCCGAGCCTCAACATATCAATACTTACAAATGTACGTAGGATACCAACCACTCGGGCTCTGGAGAAGGCCGACTGGACCGAACATGAGGCTTATTGATGGACTGGTCCCCGCCTACTATCTGCGAACGCTGCCGTGGGGGGCGCTCAACGAGGGTGTGGCCGCAGCTGCGTGTGGCAGGAGGACGAGGGCGCCGAGGGCGGGTACCGGATGATCAAGGCAATGGACCGGCTGCCGAGCAATCCCGAGGTGGAGGACATACGACATCGAGCAGGGCGATATGAAAGCGCCGCAAGAGGGATTGGGGCTGTTGAATGCGCTCGGTGATTTTGTGAACGGAATGACAAGGTTGTAGGCAGTGCGAGAGAAGACAGTCCCAGTTTATTCTACTGTGAATCCTGTGTTCTTTGCATTCATTTGGGCGTACCCCCCTCACACCTCGCACTCTTTGTGCAAAACTGGACGTCAACATCAAGAGGTCAACACGAGCAGAATCGATGAAAGGGTCCAATCTTTCCACCTGAACATTCGACCGACACGTCTTCTTCTTGTTCGGTTTCGACGTCCAAGAGAAGCGCGATTGCCGCCACCTCTGTCCGTATTTGCTTTTTCGTCGCCTCAAGGTCCGCTCCGGACTGCTTCGTGAAGCTGAAGTAAGCGCTCCTTGGCCAGAAGCAATCATAGGGGCACGCACACCTCACTCTCAAGCCAGATGTGATGCCTGTGTACCCCGTGTGAGTGACGCTTTCGAGCGACGCCACTGACGTGTCCTCCAGCTCGGTAAATCGCTCAAGGAGGACCCTCTTCGCTATCGCGTCTCTCTCATCTTCGTTGGACACTCCCTCCAGCTCCTCCAAAAGTGTTGGCATCGTCTCTTTCACGAGTCGATGGCCGAGTGTCTTGTCCCTCTTCTTCCACATTTGGGCGATCGCACAATTCAGCAGCTGTTGCTTCATGGCATCGAGGTGGAGCCCGGAATCAGTCGCTAGCGCCTCTACTTGATCCTCAATCCCAACAAACGGATCGATCGCGTACGCATCCACTAGACCAGCGAGTGCACTACGTCGGCCGGCGATTTCCTTTGCATCCTCGTTTCCTCCTGTCCCCACCCCGGTGAAAGTGGACGAGTTTAGTCGTTCCGTTTGCTCTGGTCCAAGCGGGTGGCCGTTCTCCTGAAGGAGGCGCAAATTCTCCTTCTCCCTTCGCCTCATAGCTTCGGCACAGCTGGGGCAAGTGAAGATACGATTCAAAGACCAATCCTTCGTCGACGCCCCGGCACAGCCAGTAGGCGTTCCCCCAGAACGACACAGCAATGCCGGCAGGTGTCCCACTGCTGGTACGCCAGGGCACGTTGCATCGTTTTCCAAAGGCGACGAGCCATGAGCACCAAAAACAGCCAGTACGGCTCGGAAACGGTCCTTCTCCAAGAACAACCTCGCAAAGATGGTCTCGCCGGAACCCATCCCCTTGCCGATTTGATTGCCAGTAGTAATAGCCCCTGCGACAACAGTGGAAAGGAAAGCTCCTTTCGGAGAGATTTTGTTGCGTGCGGCTCGGAAGGAACCCTTTGGGTTGCTAAGACTTCCATCCAACCCACCAAGAGTCGAGAAGAATCCTCCTATTAGACGCTTCTCTTTCTCGAGGTGCGCATCTGAGACAATATTTGCTCGATTGAGCAGGTGCATTGTCGCAATGAAGCTCTTGGCACTGTTGATCCGATGCACCATTGTCTTTTGCTCGGCCGTGATGACAAAATGAGATTTGTTCACGAGGAAATGAGGGCCGTGAGCCGTCTCCACAACAATCGATGCCAGCTCCCCTCCTGCGTCATGATGGTTCCTCGCGACAGTTCCTTCCTCACGAAAGAGCGCATCAAACGCGGCAGGGTGCTTCTCTTCGATAGCCCGGAGCAGCACGAACTCGACAGTAATGAGGGTCTCCTTTGGATTGCGAGATTTGCGCGCGTTGGCAACCTTCTCAGTCAACACCTTCACGCCCCCATCGGCAAGCGCTTGCTTGGTGGCAGGCTTATAGGATTGGTAGTCGTCCGAATCCCTGTCAACAGTGCTCACAAGATCCTTGATCTTTGCACAAGCCGAGTCAGGAAGATCCCCCGTCTCCAGAAACGCGTCCACGACGTCTGCAGGCAGCACTTGGAGAATTTCCTGCACTATCTGTTGCATCTGATTTGCACGCACCTCCTCGGAGACAGCGTTCACGAATCGAACGAGCTTCTCGCTGCAGCCAACCAGCCGCCGGGTCCAATCCCACGTGCTGAATTCGTTCGTTGGCAACTCTTTCAGCTTGGTGCGAAGCCAAGCTTTCCGCTCCGCCGTCAAACTATCGCTCTTCAGGAGCTCGTGCAAGTAGGACATGAATGGCGGCCAAGTGAGGACTGGTTCGATCTTGCGAATGCCCTCGAGCAACGAAACGCTGCTTTGGCTGTAGCGCTGTGGAGCAGCAACGATCGCCTCAATGTCCGAACTCGGCAACCACGTGAACCTCTCCATCACCTCGTGCGTGTACCCTTCGTGGCAAGCAGCCATCACCATTTCAATGAACTGGAGCGCAATTGCTCCCACGCGGACCGCCTCCATCTCGGGGCGATACTGAAGCAGAGTGGCGTCCAAAGACTTGGCTTGGTCGAGGAATGGTTTGAAGCGTCGCTGGGACATGATCTCGACGCACTCGTGGGTCTCAAAGATGATAGATGCCACTTCTCGCGGACGGGCCGAGCTGTCCTCAGGAATCTGCTCGTCGATGCGTTGCCACGGCAGACGTTCCGTCTGTCCGGTTTTGCGATCAAATTTGTACACACAACCCTCCGGAGCGCTGGTGCTTACAAGCTCTCTGGTCTCGATTTCTTGATTTGAGCACCACTGATGGGCGACGGGGAGCAAACCGTGGCACATCGAATCGACGTCACGAAGATAGAGCCGCTGATGTGGCGATGCCTTCTTTAGCTTCGCCTCCATCTTCAACATTCGTGTCAGCTTTGCTCTGGACTCGTCGAGAGGAATTGGGACAAGAGTCCCCACAGGCGATTCTCTCTCTTCTGCACTGGCTGAGAGAATGTCCACCGAGGCGACATCGCTCGAGCTGCGGACGTTGGCCCGCCCCATCACGCTTTCCATCGAGGAGGCGACAGAGCTGTTGACGTTTGATGGCCTCGGCGACGACGAGCTCAAGCTGTTGTCGTTCAGCTCCCTCTCTCGGTCGATTTGCATATGCCGTCTGGCGCGTCCTAGGGTCCGCGGCTTCGAATCTGCAAGGCGGTGGCAATGCATTAGTACCGCGCCAATGCTCGTGGAAACACAGAAACAATCGCACTCACCCTCCAATCTCTGCCGCACCGCCTCCTGGAACGCCTCTCGCTTCATCTCCTGCTGCATCTTCTGTTGCAACTTTTGCTGCTCCATCTCCTCCAGTGATCTAGTGGCTTTATCAATAACTCTCTCAACGGCAGCACGTCTCCTTTCGTCCTCAACCTGAAACATGCCTCCTTCGAATCTGCGAGGCATCGCCAGTCGCCTATCGTTATCGCGCAATGGATGCTGATACTTGCAGTTGTCGCCAAATGGGCATCTACTCTCCGGGCCCTCAAAGCTACAGGGCAAGGTCGATGCCTCCTGGTCGTCGCGTTCCACGTGAAACGAGGGGTCGAATCCTTGTGACAGCCGGCGGCCGACGCCGTCTTCAACGAAGGAAGCGACGAAGCTCGATCCGTCTGGTGCTCGGCGTTTCTCGTGTATCACGACGGCCGAGGCGTGGTCGAAGCCTCCCTGCGCATCGAGTTGAGCTTGGCGGTGGGTCACGGCTTTCATGAAAGCGACGGCATCGGCAGCGCCCGCAGCATCCTCGGAAAACACAATTTCCTAGACGACAAGAAGAGATGGAATTGAGGCAAACGAACGCGAGAGATGATGAAAGGGGGCAGACGAATGACGCACCATTTTGCGCTTCTTTCCATCGCGAGAATCAAGGACAGCATCATCACGTTGGGTTCGACCCTGCTGATTGACGTGGCGAGCTGCATCCCCAGCAACCTGGCGTTGCTGTGGAGGCGGCGCAGTCACTTGGCTGCTCGCGTCATGCAAGAAGGGGCATTGATCGCCCTTCTTGCAACATCCATTATCGAAGAAGACACACCTCTTTCGACCGGCACTGCGGTTGTGCCCGGCAACCTGGCGCTGCGGCGGAGGATGCGGATCCCTCAAAGCAATCTGGCGCTCAGAATGGCCACGGTCCTCTCGCACGACATGACCCAGCGCGTTTTGCGGATGGGGGTATTGCTGGTCGTGTTCGTCTCCGCGTTGAGGGCCCGGGTGGTCACCTCCGATCGACGTGACTGGCCTGCCTCCTCCAAACCCTCCGTCAGCCACTCCCAGCGGAGTGAGCGAACGGGAGCGAGAGGACAGCCCGCTCGAGAGCGAACGGCCGGACGAGTAGCCCCCCGACGACGGCATCTTGAGCGATCTTTGGTGAAGCAAATCAGACGCTCTCGCTCCGCAACTGCTGTAAGGACTGAGGCCGAACAGTTTGCTAGTTCGCCAGCGCCCTCTCGCTCTGTTCGCCGTCTCCAACTCTCTGCAAGCTCGGTGACTGCCGGCGGCTGAATTTTCAAACACCTTGAAAAATTCAATTCGAATTTTCAAACGCATTGAAAAATTTCTCCCCGGAGACAACAAGCCACCTTTCCAAGCCACAGCCTCTCCCTCTTTCCTCCAAGCGCCATCAGAAGTGACCACACAAGATGTCCGCCGTCGAGGAGGCCCTGGAACGGATCAAGGAGCAGGCGGGCGTCGAGGGCTACGTCGTCTGCAACTACGACGGGGTCGTGCTCCGGCGCTCGGCGTCCATTCTGAAAGACACCGCCGAGAACATCGCGGAGGCGAGTACTTTTGGCTTGCACCTGATGCCTTGTTCCACCATCGCGCGCCATCTCACCTCCTCCCCAACTCCCGCATCCGCAGAGCATGACGAAGCTCGCCCTGAGCGCCCGGAACGTGACGCGGGATCTGAATCCGAACGACGACCTCAAGAACCTCCGTATCAAGACGTCGAAGAAGGAGCTGATCGTCTCCCACGACCGGGACTTCATCGTGGTGGTTATTCAGGCTTGGCAGCCCGCTGCTCAGAATGCGTCGCACCTGTAAAGGGACATGTGAGGAACGTCAGGGAGCCAGCAGATTGTGGAGCCGTTGAGCCGTTTGGTGGTTGTTGTATGTCTTAAAGCTGGTAGACACAGAGGCAAAAACAAGACGTGTCAGACACAATCCCAATAAACGTGCAGTTCAGGCATTCTTGTCACCTTATTCCCCGCCTCAAGCCATCTCAATCGGCATCCGATCCGCCCTCACTCCCCCGCTTCCGCTTCTTCCCCGTCTCCGCAGCTCCCTTCTTCCCCTCCCCTTCCTCCCCCATCTCCTCATCTCCACTGCCCTTCTCCCCCTCCCGCTTCCTCAAATCCTCCTCCCGAATCGCGGCCTTCAAATCCCCCAAACACGCCATCAGCGCCCGCGTCTGCTTCTCCCGTACCGCCAATTCCCGTCTTGCCACCTCCACCTCCTCTTTCACTCTCTCCATTTCGCTTTGCACCCGCTCCAATTCCAATTTTGTGACCCTCACGGGAGGGGCCCTGTCGTTCCCCATCTTGGCCAACGCATTGTATTCCTCCCGGTTCTTCTTGATGGCCCGCTCCTCCGCCAACGTGGCCGTCAACTTCTCAATGTCCTTTTGCGTGTCCGAGAGGGTGGTCTGCATCCGCTCCAAGGCGGCGGAATGGCGGGCGGCATTGCCATCCGACGCACGGGAGGAGAGGACCAATTTGCGTATTTCGAGGTCGTGCAATTGCAGCTCGGTCTGGAGGGCGGAGGCGGCCGTGGATGCGTCGGCCTCCCCGTCGTTGGCTCCATCAGAGGTGGAGGAGGCGAGCGAGCGGAGGAGCTCGGCGTACCGGCTGGCCACGCGGGAGAGGGAGCCGCGGACGTTGCCGCCCCCGCCGCCGGTGAGGATGCGGGTGCGGAGGGTGTCGTTGGAGAGGGGCGGAGGCGCCTCTGGGCCGGCGGAGGAGGTCACCATGTTCAGTGTTCAGGGGGGTATGGTCGGTGAGGATTTTGGATTTTGGGTTGGGTTTTGGCGGAGGAGTGGGAGGGAGGGAAGGAGATCATCCCGGATGCTTGCTTCTTGCTTGCCCGCCTCGCGCGCGCGCTCTCACCTGATCAGCTCTGATCTCTGATGCAAGCAACCATGAAGCCCTCCTTCCTCGTCGCCCTCCTCGCCGCGGCAGTCGCCCTCGGCTCCCTGCCCTCGCACGCCTTCCAGGCAACGAGGGCTCCCGGCGCTCTCGCCTCCGCGCGATCTCTTCATCGCGAGAGGTCGGGCATCCTCGCCGCAGCACCCATCACTCATCACGATGACGCAGCTGACACCTCGTCGCCGCTGGGACGATCTATCGCGTCGACGTTCGCCGCGGCGGGACTGCTATTGGGCGCGGCGGGATCTGCGTGGGCTGTGAGCGGAGGAGGGTTGGACTATGCCGGCCTGGACATCTCCAATGCAGACTACAGCAACGGCAATTACAAGGGCAAAGATTTCACGCAGGTGCTTGCCAAGGCAACGACATTTGCCAAATCGAACCTCCAGGGATGCCGGTTCTACAAAGCGTACTTGGTGAGGAGTGGAGAAAGGTCATCGTATGCCTTCAATTGCAATGAACGCATCTAATGCACGCCACATCAACGCAGGTGAACGCCAACTTCGAGGACGCCGACGTCCGCGGCGCCTCCTTCGAGGACACGTCCATGGACAACGCCAACCTGCGCAACGTCAACGCGGCCGGGTCGTACTTTGGACAGAGCTTGCTGGATGTGGAATCGATGGAGGGCGGGGACTTTACCGATGCGACAATCCCGCCGAAGACGTTGAAATTGGTGTGCGATCGGGAGGATGTCAAGGGGACGAATCCGGTGACGGGGGCGGACACGAGGGAAAGTCTGATGTGCTTGTAGGATGCACGAAGGGGGCTTATTGCAAATGGGGTGGTGGACGAATGCTGTCTGAGGACTGCATTTTCTCGGGGGACGTGCTGCGGGATAATCAGACATTGGATAGGCGGAAGAGAAGCTCTGCTTTGCGCTAACTGGCAGTTCTACCTACCGCATTTCGGTATCTGCTGTCAAATAATATGAATTGAATCGCCAGTTTCCCCATTCGACATCAAAGCGCTCGTCGGTTAAATTCGCGTCCACACAGTCTTGTCTGAGAAAGTGATTGTCCCGAAGGGGAACGCCGTGTTCTTATCCTGCAGCGAGAACTGTCCCACGTACACCGTTTCGTCGGCGTGCTCCCCCATGCCGTCCCCGGCCTGCAGCGCGTAGCTGAGGACGTTCGTAGCCTTCTTCTTCTCCGCCTTTTCGATGCCCGGGAAGTTGTAGAAGTTGAAGCCCGCCGTGGGTATGGACACGAGGCTCGCGTGATCGCCCATGACGAACACCGAATCCTTGGGATTGCCCGTATCGTTGACTTCCGTGATCGTTTTGGTGCCCTTGAACTTCCTCACGATGCGGTAGCCATTGGGGTACTTTGGATCTTTGTAGATGCCGTCGTACTTCGGACATTTGTGTTGTCAGTATCACTTGAAGCATAGAACCACGCAATGTGCACAATATCTTTCCCTCACCTCGTCCTTGTTCTTCGTCCATGTGTTGCCATCCGGAAAGGTAACGAACTTCCTATCGTCTGACAAAACGCCCGCCACGCCTTTGGGACCGCCCTCTTGTGTATTGTTCAATTGCAATTAGGATTGTTTGTTGCTATCGATTTGTGCATATAAACTTGCAACACATTGCACTCACTGAACCCGAAATCGAACGACAGCTCGCCGTCCTTCACGCCCACGGGAATGTTTTTATAAGTCTCCCCTCCGTTGCCGTCGCTCAGCGTCATCGTCGCGCCGCCCTTCCCGTTGGCCATGATGATGCGATAGCCTTCCGGATGGTTGGGATCGCTGTACACGCCCTGAAACGACTGTTCATAAGCTTTGATGTTCGCGGCGGACGCCTCGGTAACCGGTCCCGGCCGCAGATCCAAGGCCTTGGCCGAGGCGCCGTCGGGACTTGCGACAAGGGTGGCGAGGCCGAACGCGGCAGAAGAAACGCCAGCGAGGACGTCGCGACGAGACGCTTCGGGCGAGGAGGGCGACATTGCGAGCGGACTGGCTTTCACGGCGGTAGCGAGGGGAGAACCAGCGAAGCCGACCACTTCGGTCGGCGCCGCGAGGGCGGCGCACGCCGTGAGCAATAGCTTGGTGGACATCGTCATCGTCTGCTTTGTGCTTGGAAGAATTGTAGCTCGGCGGGGGGGCGGGGGAGAGGAGGGTGAGGTTGAGTTACGTACGTACGTACCTACTCTTCGCTACCTAGAGGGTAAACTAAAGGACTCGCTCAAACTACCCCGTAGAATGTACCAATTCCTTTAGATTTTGCTTCAATCTGCAGGACGCGGGCTAAAAGTATCTCTGACTCAACTTCAAGTGCCGGCTGCCGCTGCCTGCCGCGCGGCTCCTCTCATTTTTCCTTCCTCTCCGCGGGCCATGAACTCTCCGCCGCCCCTACCGCAACGCGGCGCCACGGGGCCGACCAACCCGGTGATGGCGACAACTACACCGCGGGACGACAGTTGGAGGCGGCGGCGGAGAAGAAGCAGCCCGATCGAGCCGCCGTCGGCGAGGATGATGGATGCCACGTGTATGGCAGGTTCAAGGGCGGAAATAATGGACGAGGAACATTTGCAAACAGCAACCGCAAGGCCAGCACCGTCCACGAGCGCTGCATCATTTCTGCCATCAACTCTGGGGTCTGTGCTTGGCGTCTGCATATTATTTGGTGCATTATTGGACCCCTCCGCGGCATTCCACCAGCCGTTCCCTTCTTCTTTGCAACATCGGTCGATACGCTCCCGGCCTACTGCCGTGCCGAGAACTAGGCCTGCAGTGTCAGAACTGCACTCTTCCGTCAGCAATGAGCAATCGTCCAAAAAGAGAACCTCGCCCACAAACAATAATCGGGGCAACAAGAAGAAGACCTACAAAAAGAAGCGGAAGTACTCGCGCAAATTGCCCCTCTCCGCCTCGGAGAAGGCCGCAGCGCTCAACCGACGGAAGCGCCGCGCCGCCTACGAGAAAATGCGCAGCACGTCGTTGGAAATCTCCAACGAGCCTCCGTCGATATGGAGCTTCGATGCGCTGTTCCCCGCGCCGGTGCTGGACGAGAAAAGCGTGCGGGAGGATTTGTTCGGATCGAAGGAGCGGGAGGAGGAGATGCGGGGGAGGCAGCTGGAGATGGAGAAGATGAAGGAACAGAAGAGGCTGGAAATGGAGAGGCAGGAGAAGGCGTTTTTGGTGGAGCCAGAGACTTCCAGCGATGATAATGTGGGCACAGAAAGTGGGGGCGACTCCGAGTCAATACCGGCCGCCAGTACACAGGAGAAGGATTTGGAGCTGACGCGCCAGACAATCATGAAGCATGTCGAAGAGACGGACAAAGAAGCGTCGAATGACGCAGCTTCCAACCAACCACAGCCCCCCCAGTTCATCGACAAGACTCTCACGCGCATGGTGGAGGATCGGCTCTATGGCCTCACGCGCTCCCCGGCAGGCTCCATCCAATATTCGACATCGCTGCTCGACTCGAACCGCGCCGTCCAATTTCGCGAAGGCGTACGTCTCGGAAAGGCGCTGACAATCAACATCGACCGGCTGTGCCACTTTGCCAAGAAGGATATTCGGAAAGGCCGTTTGGAGGAGGCACAGGGACACTACATGGAGGCGTTGCAAATGGATCCCACCGACGGGAGGCCGTACCTGGGATTGAGCAGGATCGCCGAGCGGAGGGGAGATTTGAAGGAGGCGCGGGCGCTGCTCAAGAAGGGGATCCACCGAAGCTCTGGGGGGCACGTCGTGGTTCGAGGTCCAGGGAAGGTGGCGGTCGTTGCGGGCAAGAAGAGCAAGCGATCCAAGCAATTCGATCCGGTCAAGAGCGACGTCGACTTCGAGGAGGAAGACGGCAAGACCATTGGAACGATTCCCGACGTCGGACCCAATCCCTTCCTACTCCAGGCGCTGGGGACGCTGGAACAAAAGCTGGGCAACTTGGCCGCGGCGGAAGAGCTCTATTTGCAGGCCATTCGCAGCCGTCCCTCCCACGCCGCCGCGTGGGTGGCACTGGCCCAGCTGAGGACCAAGGAGCTGCGCCAGGGCGCCTCCGCGGGCCGGACGTGCTATCAGAGCGCCGAGCGCGAGCTGATGCGAATTGGGGCCAAGCCCAACGCCCACGTCTACACGGCCTGGGCGAGCATGGAGTACAAAAAGGGAAGCTCGGGCGGATCCGACGATGATATCAAGAGCCTGCGCCGTGCAAGAGAGCTGTACCAAAAGGCGCTGGCTGCTGATCCCAACTGCTCCGTGGCCTACCTTCAGCTGGGGGTAATGGAGAGCGAGTGCGGGAACTTCGACACGGCGAGGGAATGCTTCGAGGAGGTGCTCAAGTTCGATCAGAGAAATTCGCGCGTGCTGCAGGCGTATGCCATCATGGAGAGCCGTCGCCCAATGGAGAACGTCGATTCGAGGAGGGTGCTGGACCTGTTCGAGCGCGCCTTGAAGGTAAATCCGAGGGATGCAGCCGTCTACCAGGCCTACGCCCTCTATGTGGTCGAGCTGGGAGATGTCGATTCGGCAAGAGATTTGCTCCGAAGAGGGACGGAAGTGAACAAGCGCCACGCGCCTGTGTGGCCGGCCTGGGGAGTCCTGGAGACTCGCTACAGCACGGCCAAGAATGCGCGCGACGTCTTCCAGCAGGGCATCTGGGCCTGCGCCCAGCCTGGCGGTGGTCAGAGCGGCGGCCGTCGCTGCGCACGGCTCTGGCAGGCGTGGGGCGTCCTGGAGGCCCAGGAGGGCGACCACGCAGCGGCGCGACGATGCTTCAGCCGGGCTCTGGACGCCGACCAGCGGAACATCGCGTCGGTGACAGCATGGACGCTCATGGAGGCGGAGCTGGGAAACTTTGCAGACGCGCGGTCGATCTTCGAGCGAACGTTGAGGCTGTTTCGAACGCCCAGTGCCGACAAGACGGCCATCTGGAGGGCGTACGAGGTCATGGAGGAGCGAGCCGGGAACACCCAAGAGGCACAGATGGTGTTCCAGCGATCCATGAGAGAGTCCATGGAGAAGGAATCGAGTGGTGCTAGTGGAACATCGCCAGATGTGCTCGCCCCTGCGGCTGCAACGTCGAAGAGAACAGCGAAGAAGAGCAGAGAGGTAGAGTTTTCGCGTTGGGAGACCGGGAGCAACGAGCTGGACGCCGAAGTGTGGCTCAACGATGGGGCGGTCGAGGGAAAAGTGCCTCCCAGTATGATGAAGAAGCTGAAGAATCGGCGGTGAGCGAGAATAGAGAAGCTGGATTCGACATTCAGCAAGTCTTAATCCAAGACGTAGTCCCGTACCCAATAGCGTGATTATTACAACGCATCTTCTTTGATGGCGCGAGGCCGGCCTAACGATCAAACACACTTTCACTACGTATTTCCCCTTCTTCACACAAACGCCTAACGATACATATTCCAACTCTGCCACATATCGGCAATATCACCAGCTGATGCATAAAAATCAGGATCCGCCTGCGAGGGATCGATTGCGAATCTCGGCAATCACCGCCCCGTCAACGGGACCGGCTGCAGCCAGGTTAGCAATCTCATCGAAACGCCTGTGCCAGACGTCTGTCGCACGAAGTTGATGTTCCACTGTCTCCTTTTCGACATCCAGATCTTCCCTCACCTCCTCCAACTCTGCCTCCGTTGCCTCCTTCTCCTCGATGATATTAGCCAATCTTTCCTCAACTCCGGTCTTCTCCTGCTTGACACGAGCAATCTTTTGGTTTTTCCGTTGGATGGTGGCGAGGTTGCTTTCTTCTTCTCGGGGGCGCTTAGCCGAAGTCTCGTTCTTCCCACCGCTCAAGTCGATGGTTTCCATTATCGTCTTCATCTGATCGAACGGGGCTTTGAGAGAAGCGATTTGCTGGTCTTTTGATTCGAGTTCTTTATCTCTGCTCGCGACTTCTTTCCTCGCCTGTGCAAGATCCGCGTCTTTTTCCTCCATGAATGATTGAAGCGCCACATGCAGCGCTTCACTTTGCCTCCTTTTGGGATCTTCCAGAATGCCATAGATTTCTTGCTCTAAATCATCGCTGATTCTGTTTCTCCACAACGGAAGGGTATTGATGCTGCAGTTGCAACGCAGTGCATTTGCCAAACTTTTGCCCCCCTTGTCAGTGATGCCGTTTTCACTCAAAGCAATCGTATTCAGACTTCCGTTGACCAAGAGCGAGGCTGCCAAACTTTGGGCCCCGATGTCACCAATTTCGTTATGAGATAGGCCGATCACCCTTAGTGTCCTGTTGACCACAATTGCCGCAGCAAAGCTCTTGGCCCCCTCATCACCAATCTTATTGCTGTGCAGAAGGATAGATTGAAGAGTATTGTTGCTCTTCAGCGCATCTGCTAGCCGCTTTGCACCTTCGGTGCCTATCTGGCGGTTGCTTTCCAGGTTGATGTACAGAAGAGTATTGTTGCGCTTCAGTGCATCATCCGCTAGCCGTTTTGCACCTTCGATACCAATATGATTGCCATTCAAATATAGTTTGAGAAGAGTGCGATTCTCAGCCAGCGCATCCGTGAACTTCCCATCGGCGAGTGTGATACCATTGTTTTCCAACCGAAGCTCCTCGAGAACTTTGCTCTCGCGCAGCACCTTCGTCAACACATCCAAGTCGTCATCACGCAAATTCCGGCTACCGAGATAGATCACCTTCTTCTGCACGAGGTTTGCGAAGTCCATCATGGTATCTATTAGAATGTAGAAGAAGGGTGTGATGGTAGGGGGGTAGTGATGTTGCAGTCAGTGCATGATGTACGGCTGAAAATTTCAGCCGTCCAAGAGAAAAGAGACTCCTCACCAATTACGTTATTAGAGCTCATACGAGCAGCCTTCACGCCCGTCGTCCGCCGAGAGCTCGATGCCAGCGGGGTGATGGCGTGGTGTGGTGGGCGTTGCAGGCGGGTTCGCGGCTCGGCGCGACCCCCCCCCGCCCCCCCGGCCTGCCTCCTCTACTCCTATGATTCACGAAGGAATAGGTATCGTAGGATTTGATTTGGAGGGAACTTGCTTACGACAGTCCCCAGAAGTCGCCTCGACCTCCGAGCCGTCGAAGGCGGCGGACGAATGGCCGGAGGCAGCATGCCGACGACGGTCGTCTTCGCCTGCAAGAGCAACAGCTGCCGCTCCCAGATCGCCGAGGGGTGGTCCCGGGAGTGGATTGCAAAGGAGCGCGCCGAGCTCGAGAAACGGGGACCCCTCCATCGAGGTGATGTGCGGCGGCTCCGCGCCTTCCTCGACGGACTGCTGGTGGTATCCGTGGCCCTGGACGAATCATCTGTGACGGAGGCGCGGCAATTGCAAAGGGGGTGCATCACATGCGACGGAGAGGAGACTTGTTCATCTACAACATCAACATCTCGCCAGAGGCCGAAGCAAAAGGCCATCGAGGCGATGGCCCGGGATGGGGTGGACATATCTCAGAATTACTTTGCAAAGAAAATCGGTGATGTTATGCCGCTGCTCATTGAGCACCAGAAGAGTCTCTGGAGAAACGATAGCTGGATTTCACTTCTGACTTTCGCTGGCGTGTGCACCATGTTGGAAGCGGCATCGAGGGAGATGGGAATGGCATTCGCCGGTGTTGCTCGAGAAGAGTCCGACCCAATATCGGGCGATGATGAGAAGAAAGTGGTCGACCGCCTCGTCGTTCTCTGCTCCTGTCCAGACTCCATGAAGTGCACGCTGGCGGGCATGAGCAAGGCCACCCTGGAGTGGGACGTCGATCCGCCGTCCGCGGCGGCACGGGGGGCGGAGGGAGATGAGGCGTACGTGCGTGTCAGCCGGGAGATACGGGGGAAGGTGTCGGATTTCTTGAATGAACTGAAGAGATGTGCGTTGTTGGCCGATGATGGTGATTCCTGGGGAAGAAGCTACGATGTTGACGACGGAACGGTGTCGATGCAGTAGCTTTGTAAATGCATCGCAATGCATGCACACTGGTTCAATGTACAGTAAGTTTGTATAGCCATAGATTCGTAATGCAATGATGTAATGTCGAGACCCAGGCAGAGAAAGAGGAAGAGAGTGAAGAGCTGAAAGCGGTCCTCACAAGAGGTACCGTTTACGTCGTACGATAGTGCCTACCTACTAGGTAGCTCCCTCCAACGCAACCGCACAACTTCACCTTCAAACTCTGACGGAGATGAAGGCCCGCATCGCTGCAAGCCGCCGTCCGAGCCGCCGCCTCGCCCTCCTGCCGGCAGTCGCCCTCGTGGCGGCGGTATCCGTCGCGAGGGTGGCGGCGTGGTCGCCATCACAGCCCGCGGCCGCCACAAGCAGGTCGGTGCATCCCATCACGCCCATCACCTCCTCCAAAATTGCAACGTCCCTCCCATCAACCGCCTCGGTCGACGAGACTTATTACAGCGCTGCATCTCCGGGATCCACCCTCCCCGAAACCAGCACCTCCGAGCAACTGGAAGCGGCCGCCCAAAAGTATGGCAGCAATGCAGATGTCACTTCTGTCCCTCCCGGGGCGAAGGTGACGCTCACGCGATGGCTCTCCGCCAAGGTCCGCGATTATCCCGAGCTGCGCGACATGGAGAGCTTGCACCTCTCCATCCAAATGGCGTGCAAGACCATCAGCAATCTCATTCATTCGAGCACCACCGCCAAATTGTCGTCCACTGCTGCCTCGCTTCGACGAGGCGAGGGAGATTTGAGGGACAATTCGATGAAGCGCCTGGATCAAATCTCCAAGAACGTTTTGCAAAACGCCCTTCGCTTCACGGGGCGATTGCGGGTGGTGGAAGCCCCGCGAACGACGGGGGAGAACGAGGAGGGACCAGCGGCCCACCAACCCGGCGTGACAATTGCATACGCTCTGGACCAGTACGGGAAAGAGGGACGAAGGATGAAGGTGCGGAGTCCTGAGGAGGCGCGGTGGGGCAAGACGCGGCGGTTGGCGGCGTGCTTTGATCCACTGGATGGGAGCGGGAATGCCGATGCGGCCATTTGCACGGGGACTGTGGTGAGTTGCTTTCTCGCGGTCTTTTGTTGATTGAATGGTTGCTGTTTTGAGAGAATGCACATCTCATGCACAACATTGCAAATCGCTTCCTTCATTCTAGTTCGGAGTGTACGATGCCGACGCCGGCTTCAAGGGGGGCGAATCTCCCGACCTCCGAGACGCTGCGTCCCTCTCCCGCGCGGTCCTCCAGCCCGGAAACCGGCTCCTCGCGGCGGGTTACTGCCTCTACTCCTCCACCACCATTTTGGTTTTCACGATCGGCGGGGGCACCCACGGCTTCACTTTGGATCAATCGATTGGGGAGTTCGTGCTGACGCATCCCAACATGCGCATCCCAGAGCGGGGCAACATCTACAGCTGCAACGAGGCGTATTCCGAGGGGTGGGACGAGCGGTTCAAGGGGTATCTCAAAACGCTCAAGACCGGCAAGGGGATGACGCAACAACGGTACACGCAGCGGTACATCGGCAGCATGGTGGGCGACGTGCATCGCACTTTGATGTACGGTGGCATCTTCTGCTGCCCGCCGGACAACGAGGTACACCCCAAAGGCAATCTGCAACTGGTGTACAAATCGGCACCGATGGCGTACATTCTGGAGCACGCCGGAGGGAAGGCGAGCAACGGCAACGTCGATTTGCTGAGCGTCCAGCCGGAGTACGTGCACGAGCGCAGTCCGTGCTTCATGGGCAGTCCAGAGGACATGGATGAGTTAATGGCCTACCTGGGCGGAGAGGAGGGGGAGAAGCGGATTGTGGACGAGTTGGCTGATTGATGTGTGGCGCTGCTCCTCTAGAACAGTGTACGCCGACGGAGAAGCAATCTATGGAGAAAACCTGTTGTGATGTGAATGTATCTCTAGATCATTCCTCTTCTCCTTTGAGCTGGGGTTTGTATCGAATGGTTGCAACCAGCCACTCGATGCCATCGGGAATGCCCTCGCATGTGACACAGCTGCATCCCATGGCACGCCACCTCCGTTTCATTTCCGGCAGTCCGAGCATTTTTGCGATCTCATCTGGCGCTCGTGCATCGGGAAGATCCTGCTTGTTGCAAAGGACAAGGAGAGGGATCTTACTCCCACTAGCCTGCTTCCAATGGCGACTCTTCCCGCTATCAGTCTGATCAATGGCAATGTGCAGCCGCTCCCGAGCGACATCGATATGTTCCGTATCTGTCGTATTCCAGGGTGCACGAGTGGTTGGGTCTGATGAGTCGACGACAAAGATGATACCATCCACGTTGTCGTAAACTCCAGCATCTCTCATTGCCCTTAAAACGAACATCTCCCACTCTTGTTTTTCTTGATCCTTGAATGCCTCCCAACCTTTGTCGAGCATGCTCATTGGGATGCGACGGGGCCCACCAGAATCGTGCGATACAAGCAAATTTCCTTCGAAGTTTAACGTCTCATACAGAGCGAGAACCGGAACACACAATGTTTGGACGTCATCCGCGCCGCATTTTCTTTTGCATCTATTGATGGAATTGAGCTTGTAGAGCAGCGTTGTCTTGCCAGAGCCGTCGAGGCCGACGACCAAAATCTTCAACCGCTTCAATCGCAGGGATGCAAAGTAGTCACGCGCCTTCTCTATTATTCCTTTCATCACGACGCTCAATGTTGCCGGTGTTGTCTGGTGTTGTCTGATGGTGTCTGTTGTAAACGCTGCGGTCTGCTGTAAACTGCTGCTGTCTGCTGTTGTCTATCTTTGTTATGTGGGGCTGCCGCACGCTCATAGATCGAATCGTGCCGCAAGGAGCAAGACCAAGATAGCACAAAAGAGACTGAGGGCGCCAATGACAGACACGAGCATGAAGAAGGAGGATGGGACGAAGATCGCGCGGAGGCCGGCCACAGCCGCGCATCCAACTGTTGCACCGCCCGGCTGCGCCTGAGCAGCTCGCTCGCCGCTCTCCTCGTGCCTCATATGCTGCAAAAGTTCTCGGTAAATTCGGCCACCCCGTATCCGTTTAATAGGAGTTCCCACGTGAGCCATCACTTTTAGGGCGCGAGGAGGAGGCTCTGTTGATTTCGCCTCCAAAGGAGCCCGAGAGCGCGGCGAGAATGACAACTGATGGGCCTGTCGCCTCCTCCTCTCCTTTGCCATCAAAGGAGGCGCAGCCCTGATGGGCGAGGAGACCTAGAAGCCTCGCGGCAGCACGCTTTGTCCTCTGCCGGCGGCTACAGCAAGTGCTCACATCTTGTGTATCGCGGCAGGATACCTCGCGCGCGGTATCCTTTGCGCCAGACAGTGATGAGCGCCTCCGTCGCCCCTGCCCCGTCCGAGGCCCTGGCCGCCCTCTGCCTGCAGCGGCAGTGGAACGCCGTCATCGACCGCGCCCGGGCCCATCCGTCCGATGTCAAGGCCGCCGTCGCCACTCGCGGGAGGCTGCCACCCCTTCACATTGCGTGCGAGAACGGGGCGCCGATTCAGGTGATCAAGGCCCTCCTTGCGCGGCCAATGTTTCTGCAGCGCAGACCAAGGCGGGGTTGCACGACCGGCTGCCTCTCCACTGCCTCCTTGCAGCCGCCAACAAGTTTCCGCTCAATGATGTGGTTGCATCGGCCCTTGTCGAGGCATTCCCGGGAGCGTGTCGGGTGCCCGACAAAGCTGGGAGTCTTCCAATTCACCTGGCGTGCCAGGCGGCGCCCGTCTCCGACGACATCTTCACCTCTCTGTTGAGCATGTATCCTGAGGGAGCCTACGCGAAAAATAACGCCGGGCTTTATCCACTGCATCTTGCTGCTGCAAATAAGCACATGGAGACGAAGAAGGTGCATGGCGCTGGCCGCGCTCGACAGGGGTACCCTCTATGCTTCGATTAGCAAGATGACCGCCCTCCGCCTTTCGAAGGAGCACGAAGAACAGAGGAAGAGGCTGGAGAAGGCCCAGGCGGACAAGTTGAAGAAGATGGAGACACAGACGAAGGAGGAGCGGTCCAAGCTCAAAAGTCAAATGGAAGAGCTTAGATCACAGCTGAAGTGCGAGAAGGAGGGCAATGACAGGTTGCAGGAGGAAAAGAAGGCGACGGCGCTGAAGCACGCGGAGGACTTGGCTCTGGCGGTGAAGAATGAGCAGGCAAAGGCCGCCGAAATGGAGAATGGTTTGCGGGAGGAATTGGCCGAGGTGCAATTGAAGAACATGGATTTGATCGAGGAGGCGGAAAGCGTGCAGGCTGAGTTGGCGGGGGAGCTGAAGGACGTCGAAGACAAACTGTCTGCAGCCGAGGCCTCGAACGAGGAAAAGAACGAAGCATTTGGCACTTGGAGACATCCCTGACAAGTGCCAAAGAAGCTGTGCTAGCATTGGTAGAGGAGCAGGAGCGCGTGAATGCTGCCCTATCATCGCAGAAGGAGGCTTTGGCTTCCTTGCTGCTGGAGCACGATACCGCCATCGGCAATGCCGGAGCGTTGAAGGAGAGGATGGCAGGGTTGGCCGTCGACATTGGCCAGGCCACCAAGAAAGACAGTGGGAGTAGCAAGGAGATTCGAGCAGAGAAGGAGGGTGCGAACGAGCAGTAAGAATCGAGAGGAATGTTGTGGGTCGATAGGGATGGGTGCAATTGTGAGCTTAAGTGCAATGCCCACTGCTTGGCTAGGTTTGTTGTGCTATCTGTAAAGTAAGAGCAATGGCAGAGTTGCCCTGGGCACTCCAATGAGCTTAACAGTATGTGCATCAAATCTCTACAATCACATCACTTCTCGTCCTCCTCCTTCTCCTTCGAACGCCCATCCTCGGCAGACAGCGCCTCCTCCACCGCCGCTCGATAATCGAACGCGGCCCCCGGTCGCATCACCGGCAGCGTCCCATACGCCCATACCTGCGCCTTGATCGACATCTCCCGCCACGCGTTGTACAATTTCGATTCGGCCCGCTTTTGCTGCGTCTTGCCCAGCTGCACCGACGAGCCCAGGATGGTCTTGGTTCGGGATACGCGGAGCGATTCGTACACTGCCATCGCTTTGGAGTATTGCGAGAAGTCCGGAGATGCCGATTCGCTTTGTTGCGTGATGGGGCAGTAGTGAGCGAGCAGCATCGACAGCGTCCCCGCATCTTCCATGGCCATTTGCGCACCCTGTCCAATGTAGGGAACGGGCGGGTGGGCCGCGTCGCCTAACAGCACGGCCCGTCCCACGCTCTCCTCGGCCACGTCGCTGTCGTCTCCGCCGACGTGCCAGCAGTCCAACCCCTCGCGACTTCGCAATCCCACCCGCAACACCCCCGTCAGCGTCGGGCTCTCCAGCGGCTTTAGAAACTGCTCGTCCCACCCGTCGCTCCGCAGCTTCACCGCCAGTTCTTTGCACTCTTCCCTTGCCTCTTCCGGCGTCAGCGTGCGCCACGTGTCCGGCCGCTCCACCGGGCTCTGAAAGTAAATCTGGAACACCTGCTCGCAATCGTCCGGATCATCACCGGTGTCCTCCCTTGGCGCGCGGGTGGGATAGTAGCACGCGTGGCACTTGGTGGTGGCCGAGGAGGGGANATAGTAGCACGCGTGGCACTTGGTGGTGGCCGAGGAGGGGAAGCAGATGCCCCGGACGCGGGGCACGTTGGCACAGCCCATGAGGCAGGTGACGCCGGTATAAGCCGGGACGTACTCCGCGGACGGATCGCTTTGGGATGTTGGATCGGTGACGTAGTTCCGCACCTTGGAGTTGATCCCGTCGGCGCCAATGAGAAGCGAGGCGGTGATTTGCGATCCGTCCTTGAAGTGGAGGAGGGTTTTGGCATCCCCTCCGTCGCTGCCCGAGACAGACGTCGCCTTCTGCAACCGCTTGCCGAAATGAACCTGAATGCCGGCCTTGACGCAAGATTCGTACAGGACCTGCTGGTACTTCCACCGCCGTATGCCCAGGCTGAGCAGTTCTTTTTCGACCGTCCTCGAAGTGCGGGGCGGCGTGCGTTCCGGCGAGTCCGTCGACGCGCCCGACGGCCTCTCTCCTTTGGCTGCAAGGGCTTGCATCATCTCCGCGAGGTTCCGCCCTCCGGTAAGAGTGTTCCTGATGTTGCCCAGCGATCCTCCCCGCGGACGGCGATTGGCCCGCTCTCCCTCTTTGTCCGGCGCCGAGATAGAGTCTCCCATGGGTTGTTGCTTCGGACTGCCCGTGGCGTTGATATCGGCGCTGCCCACGCTGTCATCGTCTGCACCTTCCATTTCGACGTCCACGTCGGGCAAAAGCTCGTCCTCGCGGGCCACGGCCACCTCCGTCCCGTCGTGGCGCATCCAGCGTCTGTTGCAAGTGAGAAGGCAGCTGAGAGAGTTAGAAACACAAGATGTGCACAAGCACACAAGCCAAGCCTGCATTGCAAATCGTCCAAGCAACCCCCCAACCACCGCACTCAATCACTCTTTGCTCACCTGTACACATAATCGCACCCCGCGCTCCGCACGTCGGCCAGTAGCGAGGGCACCTCCGGGTGCGTCCGCGATAGATGCTTCAACACGCGCAATCCGTTGGAATACAACCCGATGGCGCCCCCGGCGTCGGACTTGTAGGCGGCGGTCGATTCGTACACGTGG